>PVIC010044888.1:0-14812 GCA_004025085.1 Thryonomys swinderianus
TTTTTTTTTTTTTTTTTTGAGACAGGGTCTCGCTTTGTAGTTCAGGCTGGCCCTCAGCTCACTATGTAGCCCAGGCATGCCTGGAACTCAGCAATCCTCCTGCCTCTGCCTCCCGAGTGCTGGGATTATAGGTGTGAGCCACCACGCCTGGCACTGTGGTATGTGGTATTGATTGCTGGTGGGCATGAATCAGCCCAGCACTGTATGTGATTACTGGGGATCAAACTAAGGACCTTGTGCTTGCGAGGCAGGCGCCAGAACCAGTGAGCTAAATCTCCGGCCAGAGAATCACATTTCTTTTGAGCTGGCCCTAATGGCACATGCTTGTAATGCCAGCACTTGGGAGGCTGAGCCAGGAGGATCACTGTGAGTTCAAGACCAGCCTGGACTGCACAGTGAGGCCCTGACTCAAAAACAAAAAATGCACTAAAACACTGGAAACAAAACCAAACGCAACAATAAAAGCTCTATGGCTTGTCTCCAGAAATTCACTGAGCAAGTTACTCTTCAGTCTGTTTCCTAGTGCTGACAGGCTCCTCCATGAGGGTGGAGATTGCTAAATCCAAACAGAATGAGGAAGAAAAGGGAGAGGAGAAGGAGGAAAATGTCTGAGTACTCTGGGGAATGTATAGCTTCCAGAAGTAGCTCCTATCTTTTCCTCTCACCGTACTTTTTATTTTGAGCAGTCTCACGATGCAATGCAGGCTGGTCTTGAACTCACTATGTAGCCCAGGGTGGCCTCCAGGAAATCCTCCTGCCTCAGCCTCCCAAGTGCTGGGATTATAGGCCTGTGTCACCATGCGTGGCCTCTTTCCCAGCTTTGGAGAGTTGATTGATAACAGTCTTCTCAACTCTGTGTTTAGTGATGGTGACAGTTTGGTTTTGGTTTACGTATCCCAAGGAAATTGTGACTGACTGACTGTGGTGAGGCTCCCGTCCCCACCAGTGTGCCCTGTCAGGTGCAGTGGCGTTCAGCTGCGCCATCTCCTGGATCCCTGCTGACCTTTCAGCCTCGCCCTACTGTGCAGGGCTCTGGGGCCAGGGGATGGGGGGATTAGGGCGAAGTGGGTGTCAGATGGAGGATGCCACTTCTAGATTCTCGGGGAGACCCTCGCCTGTGCAGGCCTAGCAGGGGCGTCTGCCGTCTCTGGAGGTTCCCGGATGTCTCTGCAGGCAGTGCGGATGCTGTGCGGCCAGCGGACCAGCTCTGCCCTTTAGCAGTTGGGACTTTACTGGGCAGGGCTGGGTAGACCAAGTGGTCCTCTGTAGACCAAGTGGTGCTGTCTGTGGCGCACCGCGTGGTCGCCGCGGAAGGACACCTACGGGACGCAGCGCAGGGCTGGCACAGAGCGAAGGCTTGTCAAAGGCCCGTGGTTCACTGTGGGCACTGCCACACAGCCCGTCAGGATCACAGTGAATGATCAGTTTGGCCAGGTTGGCTGTTGGCTCGGATTAAGAAAAAAAAATCGACATTGACACTGTGTACAGAAGACACACCTGAAAAAAAGGTCCGATGGATGGATGGGAATGGGTGGAAAATACCCACGAGAAGAAAGCTGGTGTATTATGCAAACATCAAACGTTACATTAGTTGGTGAACATTCTTTTCCTCCCTCCGTCCCTCCCGTCCCCCCACCCCCCCTGTACTGGGAATAGGACCTAGGGCTTTCCATACACAAAGCAAATCCTGTACCCTGAGCTCTACCCAAAGCCCCAACAAAAAGTACTTATGAGAGGAAAACACATCTACATTACAATTAGGAGCGATAGTCCACTAAAGTGAAACACTCAGAATGTGGTACCTAATGATATATGCTCAACACATAATAGACAACAAGTAAAAAGACAACCCACAGGAGAGTCCAGTGTGGTAGTACCTGCCCGTAATCCCTGTACATGGAAGGCTGAGGCAGGAGGATTGCCAGGATTTTGACATCAGCCTGGGATACGTATAGAGTTCAAGGGTAGCCTGGACTGCATAGTGAGACCATCTCAAAACAAACAATGAACAAAGGATTTGAACAGACTTTTTCTTTTCTGGAGAAGATATATAAATGGCCAATAAGCACATGAAAATATGCATCACATCAATAAGCACCAGGAATGCAAATCAAACCGCAGTGCAACACCATTCATACTCACTGGGATGGCTAGAACAGAAAGAAGAACAAATGCATGCTGTATGTGGTGGTGCCCACGTATAATCTCACCACTACATAGTTCAAGGCCAGCATGGACTTGAACTATGTGAGACTGTCTCAAACTAAACAAAACAACTTTATATGTGATGGTTTGTGACTGCATCTATAAAAATAAAAAAGTGGAAGTAACCTATATACCAACCCAAAGAATGAGGTAAATTGTGGTACAACCATACAATGGAATATTATTTACTTATCAAAAGGAAGCATGTACTGATACGTGCTACACTGTGGATGAACCCTGAAAACATGCTTAAGAATGAGGAGCCAGGGCTGGAGATTTAGCTCAGTGGTTCCGGCGCCTGCCTCACAAGCGCAAGGTCCTAAGTTCAATCCCTGGTAACCAAATACAATGCTAGGCATGGTCACTCACGCCCGCCAGCAATCAATACCACATACCACAGTGCCAGGCGTGGTGGCTCATGCCTGTAATATCAGCACTTGGGAGGCAGAGACAGGAGGATTGCTGAGTTCAAGGTTTGCCTGGTTTACATAGTGAGCTCAGGGCCAGCCTGGACTACAAAGCGAGACCCTGTCTCAAAAAAAAAAAAAAAAAAAAAAAAAAAAAGAGAATGAGGAGCCAGATGTAAAAGGCAAGATTTTGTATAATTCCATTGATATGAAATGTACAGAAGAGAGAGATAGTGAAGAGCAAATCCAGAGATAGAAAGTAGACTGGTGGACTACAGTCAGTCAGATTTAGCTCAGTGGTTCTGGCGCCTGCCTAGCAAGTGTAAGGTCCCTGGTTTGATCCCCATGAACCACATACAACAATACTGGGCCTGGTGACTCACGCCCACCAGCAATCAGTACCACATACCACACATGCCAGGCTTGGTGGCTCACGCCTGTAATACCAGCACTCTGGAGGCAGAGACAGGAGGACTGCTGAGTTTGAGGCTTGCTTGGGCTACATAGTGAGCTCAGGGCCAGCCTGAACCACAAAGTGAGACCCTGTCTCAAAAAAAAAAGAAAGAAAAGGAAAAAAAAGAAAGTAGACCAATGATTGCAGAACCAGCAGGGAGGGTGAATTCCTGGGGGTAAATGTAGAGGGACTGCTAATGGGAACAGGGTTTTTTTTGTTCTTGTTTTTGTTTTTTAGGTGATGAAAATCTTTTAGAGTTGATTGTGATGATGTTTGTGCAACTCTGCAGATGTACTAAAAAAACCAGTGAACTGCTCAGAAAGCTCAGGCAGGAGGATTACTGGGAGTTTGAAGTCAGTCTGGGTTACATAGTAACTTTAATATCAGCCTGAAGTGCATGAAGACATTCTCTCTCAAAAAAAGCAAAACGAAACAAAACAAAAATGAATAAAAAAATCAGTGAGTCATATACTTCAAATGGCTGAGATTGTATGGTATATGTGTTATATTTCAGTAATTCTGGTTTATGTTATGGTATATCATAAATATAAATACATTAAGATACAGTCAGCTTTTTGAGGGTTCAGCTTCTGACTTCTTGAGATTATATGGTTCAAAAGCAATACACTCTTTGTAGAGACCATATAGTGGACTCTTGAGTTGCAACCGGCCTGACGTAGGAACATCCTGGGTTATGACTCAAATTTTAGTTTTAACTTACTATCAAAATTTTGAGTTAGGACTGAATGCCAGCCACTTATGCTTCCACATGGCCGCAGATACAGACTTAACTCTTAGAGAATTCTGGAAGGAACATTACATCTTTTCCTGTGTGGGGTTAATTGAGAAATCCTGGGTCCTGTCTCTCTAGGGATGTGGAGATCTCCCTGTGTACAGGAAGGAGACTTTGAAGGCTGTGTAAAGAAGCCTGAGCTTGCTGGGCGCGGTGGCTCACGCCTGTCATCCCAGCAGTCGGGAGGCAGAGGCAGGAGGATTGCTGAGTTCGAGGCTTGCCTGGGTTACATAGTGAGCTCAGGGCCAGCCTGAACTACAAAGCGAGACCCTGTCTCAAAAAAGAATAAAAAAAAAAAAAGAAGCCTGAGCTTCCATTGACCAACCTGAATTACAACCAGTCCTCAGGAATGAATTGAGTTTGTATGTCAAGGGTCCCCTTTATTGTGAATTTTGAATTTTGATCTTTGCTGGGGCGAATGGGCCACTGTGCATTTCTCTTTCCTGACACTGGGCAGCTGCAGAATCCCTGGGGGAAAAACTGTGCTGCCAGACAGGTCGCTGAGTGGAAGGACCGGGAGGCTGGCGAGCAGGAGTTTCTGCCAACATTTGCTGTCCCTGGGTGCTATCAGGAACCTCGCCCTGGAGTAGGTGTGTACGTGTGGGCACAGTACACACACATATGCACATGTGCGTGCTCACACATGCACACACATGCACACACACATGTACGGGTGTTGTGTGTGTCTATAGTTGGCTGTGATTTGGGTCTGTTTTCTAGAAATGCTCATCCTTGTGGTTGAGGCTATGTGCGAAGGACGCCCCTTTACTTACTGTCCTCAGCTATGTGAGGAGGCCCCATGGGCTGGGGGTCTGCTTTCAGAGAGCTCCTTAGCCTGCTCAGAATGCACCTCTGAAAGGTGACCCGTTATCTCTCTCTTCAGGAATCGAACCCCGGGCTTTGACACTGGGCCACATTCTCTGCCTTTTCATTTTTGAGACACAGTCTGATAAATTGCTAAATTGCCTGAATTACAACCTCCTGCCTCAGCCTCCCAGAGTGCTAAAATTACAGGCATGCACCACCACGCCCTAGTAGTGGTGATACTCGGGCTTCACCGCAGTTTAGCGACATTTTCACTTTGGTCTCTCGCGACACCTAGTGGCCATAGGTCGCCATCATTCTGACTTGCCTTAAGGCCGGCTCCTTAGGAGCTAAGGGCTGCCCAGTTATTTCAACTCTTCTCTCTTGATAAAGGGTTAGAGAGCAGCGCTGACCTTCAGAAATTGCGCCGCAGCTTCTCTCTTTATTTGCACACTTTTTATAATGTGGGTGGTGCTGGTGATGGAACTCAGGGCCTCATGCATGCTAGGCAAGTGCTCTACTTTGAGTTGCACCCCTAGTTTTCCTTTATTCTTTTTGTTTTCATTCTATTTTATTTATTTTTGGATGTATGTTTGAGGCAGGATCTTATTATGTATTCTGCAGTGTTTTGAACTCACTAGATAGCTCAGGTTGGCCTCCAAGCCCTAGCCACCGTCTTGCCTACAGGAGAGTGCTAGGATTGTAGGTGTGGTCCACGGTGCCTGGCTATTTCTTTCTTTCTTTCCTCCCCCAGGGGTATTTCACTAATTACTCTTGGAGGAAGTACAAACCTGTTAAAATTTTTTTTATTCAGTAAACCTTATTGGTACATTATATACACAGCTCACAATCACACCCAACATTGGGGAATTTGTACCAATATGTGACACAGGTCAATTCTCATTTTTACCCACATCCCTGCCCACCCACCCCCTCCTGACCCCCTATATACATACTCTTTAATTTTTTTCTGAATCATTTATTCCTTCCCCTCATTATGTTCCCACACCAAATTCCTTTTGGATATTTCCCATTCTACAAAAACTATCATACATTCTAGAGCTCCTTTACCTCTACAGGTGCTTATATCAAAGAAAAGATCCAGTATTTGCATATCTGTGATCTATTTATTTCACTTATTAGTGTGTCCTCCAGGTGTCTCCATTTGCACTAAATGAATGAATGTTGTCATTCTTCCTGGCTATTTCTTTATTCTTTCTTTCTTTCTTTCTTTTTTTTTTTTTGGAGACAGGATCTCGCTTTATAGTTCAGGCTGGCCCTGAGCTCACTATGTAGCCCAGGCAAACCTTGAACTCGGCAATCCTCCTGCCTCTGCCTCCCGAGTGCTGGAATGACAGGCGTGAACCACCACGCCCAGCTATTCTTTCTTTTTTAAAGAAAAAAGTTTCATTATGTGGCCCAGGCTGGCATTGAATTCAAGCAATCTTCGGGCCTCAGTCTCCTGTGTGCTGGGATAACAAGTGTGCACCACCACACCCAGCTTGATACAAAGTTCCTGAGGCCCCAAACAGGGAACTTCTGTATTTATGGGACAGAGCAAACAGCACGGTGGAAACAGTGTATACTGGGTACATAGAAGAGATGGGGCTGGGTGGCAGGGTCAGTTCTGAGGTCTGAAGCCAGAGGCAGGGTTTGATTTCATTTGCTGTCACTCCTCTGGGGGTGCAGAGCCTTTGGGAAGCCTTCTCTCCAGGCTGGGGATGGAGATCAGGGCCAGAGAGCTTGTGTGGTGTGTCCCAGGACCTGGGTTCTATCCCCAGGACTGGAAAAAATGAAAGGAAATCACTTGCTATATTATTTAATTAACTTGTTTTCTTTTGTGACCCTGGAGATTGAATGCAAGGCCTTCACACTGAGTCTCATTTCTAGTCCTTTTTATTTTTTATTTAGGGACACGGATCCCTCAGTTGCCCAGGCTGTGACTGAACTGGGGATTCTCCTCCTTCAGCTTCCCAGAGTGCAGGGTTAGACGTGTGTGCCGCCTGCTTCAGGAAGAGGTCAGAGCCTTGACGGCCACTCAGGGAAGAGCTGATGTCCATCTCCAGAGATCCCTTGGGCTGCTGTGGGACGATGACTGCCTGGGCCTGGCTGCTAGGGATGGACAGGAGAAGATTAAAAATGTATTCTAGAGGCAGGGCCAGCAGGTGTGTGAAGGCCAGGATGTAGGGGCTGAAGGGAAGGAGGACTGTTGAGGTTTGTGCCAGGCTGGGTGGCAGTGCACTGACAGGGGAGAGGTGAGGGGGAGGAGGCCAGGGCACAGTGCCAAGGCCTTGGTGCCTGTAGGACTTCTGGTGGGATGTCAAGGAGAGAGGAGGAAATGTAAACTTGTAGCTTGGGAGAGGACCAGGCTTGGGGATTCAGATTTGGGACACCATGTGCAAGTGAGATGTGTGTGTTCGTGTGTGTGTGTGTGTGTGTGTGTGTGTGTGTGAGAGAGAGAGAGAGAGAGAGAGAGAGAGAGGGAGAGATAGACAGACAGGCAGGCAGGCAGAAAGGCAGACAGAGATGGGATTTCACTACATAACCCAGGCCAGCCTGGAACTTGTGATCCTCCTGCCTGAGCCCCTCAAGTACTGGGATTACAGGTGTGCACCACTGTGCCCAGCTATCTGGTTTTGCTATGTGCAACTAGTATAGAAATATTATAGGTTCCATAACTTAGTTTATAATATGGTCACAACTCTTATTTTCCCAACCGTTGACTCACTTTCACATCTCATTAGCAGGGAACTTGCAGGAGTTTTGAGACCATTCTGAACTAGTCAGAAACCTTGTAGTTTATACCTGAGATTACACATTATGACCACATGGTGTCGCTGTTGAAGCCTAGTGCTCGGCAGTCTAGGATTTACCGAAAGCTCCTTTCTTGAGAACGTGTTGAGGCTTGAGATTCTAAACCTGTGGTCTTCAGCGTTCTGCAGCTCTCTCTCTCTCTCTCTTTTTTTTCCTGCAGCTCTTTTTCCTGGGTACTTTCCCATTAGCTTGAAGCTCATTAGCTTGAGGATCCCTGGATTAGGACCGCATATGGAATCTGCCACTTTCTAGCTCCAGGTCCTCAAAATTTCCTTCCCTCTTTGGGAATCCACATGGCAGGGTCCCTACAAGCCAAATCACACCCCATTTTCTGGGACTCCATCCTGGCCCTGGGCTCTGAGGGGATGCCAGCTGGGGGGTTTCTAGGAAAGAACTAGAAAGTTTCCTCTGATAGATACCTGTGAGCACATTTCAGGGGGCATCTCCTCCCTCCCTGCTTTTTTAAGTGCTAGAGATTGCACCCCGGGGGCTTTTCACTAAGCAACAAGCCCAGCTTTTAAGAAATTTATTTAAAGTTGCCCAGGCTGATCTTGAATTTGTGATCCTCCTGCCTCAACTTCCCAGAGTGGGGCTCTACCTGTGATCCCTTGCAGCTATATCATCTTCAGGGATCAGTTCTCTGAAAGAAAAGTCCTTCAGTACCTTCATGCTTGGCTTTTTTTTTTTTTTTTTCTTTTCTGGCTCTGAGGATGGAATACCGGTGCTCCCATAGGCTAAGCTAGTGCTATACTTCTGAGCCAGACCCTGGGCCCACCTTCCCTGCTTATGTGTGAGATGACAAACCTCAGGCAGCCACAGTGACACTAGCCTCTAAGAAGATACCCGAGGAGCTTCACCCTCAGTAGTTGCCTCCCCTGACAAATCAGAGCCAGTTGGTGTGACCCACAGAACGTGGCAGAATGCTTTCTGCCCAGGCCGCCCCTCTGAGGAGGCCACCTACCACGCTGCGAGGATGGGCACAAGCTGTGGAGGGCACCAGCCGCCAGTGCCCGCTCTGCAGTGTGTGAGCGGCCACCGCCTCGTTGTGTCCAGCGGGGTGGGGTGGGGGTCTCTGAGTGTCTCTGCACCTCTCTTTGGGTCCCTGCCCTCACTCCAGAGAATGGAGAAGTGGGGCTGTTAGCAGAAAATGAGGAAGTCAGGTCTGGTCTCATGTGAAGCAAACATTTATTTAAAGTGTTTCAATACAGAGGAAGCAGAAGAAAAGTGACGTTAACGGCACAGTGGTGCTGCAAGCCAGGGGCCTCCTGCTCGGGATGCCGTGAGTGTGGGATGTGTGTGTACTATAGGCTGAGGCTGTTTGGTCAATTGGCGTGGGCTAAGCCAGTTGGGGTCTTAGCCTTTGCTTCTGGGAGAGGGAGAGGGTCAGCGTACAGTAAATGTGAGTAACACTTTCATAGAGGGTGCAGTGGGTACATTTTTCTAGCACATGGAACACAATAAACATGTGATGGTCTTTCAATCACCACCCCCAGATAAGCATTCCAATAACCCCAGAGGAGCATATGAAGATTGTCCACGGTCAGTCTTCCATATTTCGCCCTGGGATTTTTGTTCCTGGCCCTGTGTCCCTGTACCCGCAGCGAAGCCACCCAAGTTCCTGACCCACGCACACCACAGAGGTGGTCATTTAAGTCAGCAATCTTTTTTTTTTTTTTTTTTTTGAGACAGGGTCTCGCTTTGTAGTTTAGGCTGGCTCTGAACTCACTATGTAGCCCAGGCAAGCCTCGAACTCAGCAATCCTCCTGTCTCTGCCTCCCGAGTGCTGGGATTACAGGTGTGAGCCACCACGCCCGGCACTTAAGTCAGCAATCTTGAGGGAATCTGTTGTCCAGCAATAGTGCTGGAGACTAGCACTACAGGCTGGAGAGAGAAAGATGGAGGGGCCCATGACAAAGCTCCGATGATGCCCTGGCCAACCCCGAGAGTCCTTACCTTCTCTGGCCTTATAACTCAGCAGCCTTCAGCTGATTATCGACATGTGCCACCATGCCTGGCTGCCTGGAAGAGTCCTGAAGAGAGGCTCCTAGGTGATTTTCTCTGTCACTTTCTACACTATGTAGTTGGAAATTTCTTTTGCAGAGAGAGACAGACAGACAGAGAAAAAGAGAGACAGAGACACAGACAGAGAGACAGAGAGAGAGAGAGAGGGAGGGAGAGAGAGAGAGAGAGAGAGAGAGAGAGAGAGAGAGAGAGAGAGAGAGAGAGAGAGAGAGAGAGGGATGCGAACTGTGAGGGGAGCCCCTCTGGAAGGACTTCCGCTTGAGATCCTCTCAGGAGGACGGGGCACATACTGCCCTGCCTTCATTACTTTCCTTGTCACTGAGACGCAATATCTGCCACTCACAGTTCACGAAGGGGGAGAGGTTTATTTTGGTAGATGGTGTCAGAAGTTTTGGTCTGAGGCTGGCAGGTTTCCGGGCAGAAGCACCATGGCTGTGGGTCTGGGTGGAGGACAGCAGCAGGAAGCAGTGACAGGAGGGAGGAGCCGCCGAGGGAGATGCTCTTCCAGGCCACAGTCCCAGGGGCCCCTCTTCTGGCTGGCCCACCTGCAGGGGATGTTCTAGAACTGAGCCATCACAAGCTGAAAAGTAGAGAGCCTGAGGCCCCGGGTTTAATCCCTGGCACCACAATAAACAAACAAACACCTCAGTTACATTTTGTGTTAGTCAGAGTTCATGAGGGCAAACAGCCAGCTGAGTGCTGCTGACTAGACAACTCACAAGTGTTCCTTTTATTCCCAAGTGTGCTGGTGCACGCCGGTGATCCTGGCACTGGGGAGGCTGAGGCAGGAAGATTGCTCAGAGGAGGCCAATCTGGACTGCATCGTGAATTCAAGTCCAGCTTGGGCTACATAGTGAGAACTTGTCTCAGAACAAATAAACCACCCCTCCGAGAAAACAAATGATCCTTTTATTATTAATAGTATTACCTGACAGGTCACGCTTGAATGGATCTTGTTGATTTTATTTGCACTTTACAGTTGTGTCCTGAATATATCTGTCATCACCACAGACTAAGAGCAGGCAGAGGGCCAGCTGACACCCATAACACACTTCTGAATTTCCTGGAGTCTTTGTCGAGCTAGTCTCAGCCTGTGAGCCTGTGGATGCCAGTGATCCTCCAGCCTCAGCCTCAGCCTCCCGTAGTTGGGAATACAGGCAACCACCGCTTCACCAGCTCTCTCCTTTTGAAGGACTAATAATATTCTGTTGTAGGTATGTCCCACCTTTTGATTATTCAGCCATCAAATCAATGTTTAATTCATTCACTTAGCTTGTTTCCACTTTCTGGTCACCGTGAATAATCCTGCTATGAACCCAGGTCTACATGTATCTGCTTCAGTCCCCACTTTTCATTTTTTTGGGGGGATATACTAGAAGTGCACTTTATTCTTTTGGTGTTGGGAATGGAACTCAGGATTTTGTGCTTTCCAGGCAGGCCTGGTGCCGCTGAGGGCCACGCCCAGGTGTGGTGCTGCTCAGGGGGCGGCGGGCTGCGCCTGGAGCCATGGGTCTAACCAGGGTGAAGAGCTGCTTCCCCTTCCCCTCCTCTCCGGCTCCAGGTCCTGCCCTGGGCAGTCGTGCCCGCTCTGCTTCTCTTCCCCAACACTGACACTCCCTGCCGGGGTAAGTGTGGACACGGTTGTGTCCTTAGCAGGGCAGGACTTCTTGGGTTCAGCTCCACATGGTCCCAGTCAGCAGCGGCCTTTTCCTTCCACCTGGTGATTCTTGGGGTGGGCTGTGGGGTGTCCTTGTGGGTGTCTGTTCCCTGCAGGAACCCAGACATACACCCACGCCTGCAGCGGGCCGCCTTCCTTCCAGGGCCGTCCCTCCCTTCCCCCGGCACACCACGGTTCAAACCGGGAAACTGTTTCTCCATTTCTTGTTCTTTCAGTTGAGACGGCGTCTCCTTAAGTCACTAAGTTGCCCGGGCTGAGATCATTGTCGTCTGTCACTATGCTCGGCTCGGGGAAGACACTGGGTTGTTTCCACCTTTTACCTAGTATGGCTAGCGCTGCTGTAAACCTGGGGGTACAAATATCTGAGTCCATGCTTCGATTAGAAGTGGGACTGTGGGGTCATGTGCTAATTTCATGTTGTTATTTTTGAATAAATGGCGTCCTGTTTTCCACTGTGGCCACTTCACTTCACATCCCTACCGGCAGCGCTTGAGGGACATAGTTTGTCCACATCCTCCCAGCATTTGCTATTTTCTCTCTCTGTCCCTGCTTTTATTCTAGCCATCCTTGTGGGTGCGAAGTGGTGTCCTCCTGTGGTTTGGTCCTGCATTTCCTTAAGGACTAGTGAGGTTGAACATCTTTTCATGTATTTGTCAGTCATTGGTATATCTTTGAAAAAAGGATTCGAGTTTGGTGCCCATTTTTAAATTTCTTTTTTACTTCTCTCTCTTTCTTTTTGGTACTGGGTATCAAACTTCAGGACCTTGTACTTGTGAGGCAGGTGCCAGAACCACTAAGCTAAATCTCTGGCCCTTTTTTGCTCTTGAGACAGGGTTTTACCACACAGTGAAGGCTGGCTTTGAACTCACTGTGTAGTACAGGCTGGGCTCAATCTTGAAGCCATTCTCCTGCCTCAGCCTCCCAAATACTGAGATTACAGGCATGCACCGCCATGCCTGGCACTTAGAACATTTAGAAACAATTTCCTTTCTTTCATTTTCTTTTTCTTTGTGGTACCAGAGATGGAACTCATGACCTTGCACTTGCAAGGCAGGCACAGTGCCATTGAGCTGAATCCTGGCCCAGTAATTTCTAACTTACAGAGAATTTATAAGAAGTACAAATGAACCTACTTAAACTTTTTTTTTTTTTGAGACAGAATCTCGGTTTGTAGTTCAGGCTGGCCTCGAGCTCACTATCTAGCCCAGGCAAGCCTCAAACTCAGCAATCCTCCTGCCTCTGCCTCCTGAGTGCTGGGATTACAGATTTGAGCCACCAAGCCTGGCATTTGTGGCATGTGGTACTGATTGCTGGCGGGTGTGAACCACCAGGCCTGGTATTGTTGTATGTGGTCATTGAGGACTGAACCAGGGACCTTGCGCTTGCTAGGCAGGTGTTGGAACCACTGAGCTAAATCTTCCAGGCCAACCTATTTAAACTTCCCCAGATCTATCCATAATTTATATTTGCCCTGCTTTGCTTTCTTATTCTGGGGAATCGATTAATTTTCCGAGAGCCACTTGAGCAAGTAAATCGCATACATCATGGTCCTTCACTCCTGGACCTTCACAGTGAGAATGTTCACTCACGTGGCCATACAGTTACTGACTTCCATAAATTTGACAATGATGGGAAATTTTTTTCCTACTTTAATATACAGTATTCACACATGCATTTCCCAGGCTGGGAGAAATAGCCCTTCAATCTTTCTTGGTCTTTTATGACTTTGGCTTTGTTTTTCCCCCCACCGTGGCGCTGAGGATTGAACCCAGGACCTCATACATACCAAGCCCCTCAAACTGTACCGCCGAGCCACACCCAAGCTGGTCAGTCCCTCTTTTAAATAATACAGTCTTAAAAAAAAAAAAGTTCCTCAATTTGGGATTGTCTGCTGTTTCCTTGTGATCAGTCTCGGATTCTGCCTTTCTGGCTGGAACACACACTGTGACCTGTGCAGGGCTTTACATCTGGAGGCACACAGTGCCACCTGCCCCAGAGGTGACGTTGTCTTAATCTTTGCCAAGGTGTCTGGCTCTTCTATCGCTCAGCTACTCCTTTCCCCTTGCTGCTAGCAGGCAACCTACAGAGGCACTTGAAGGCCGGGCCCTTGTCCTGCCGCTGCACCAGAAATAGCCCCTGGGTTAGCCCCACTGCTGAGCTTCGCACGCAGGCCGTCTCCTCATGGGGGGGCTCCCCCACGGATCTTCATTGTCCAAGGTAAAGGCTTAGAAACAAGCAGGCTTTCCTTCCCTTCCGGCCCAGGGCTGCTTTCCGGGCCAACACTCAGCCTCCCGGAACAGACCCAGGCTCAAGTCCCCACTCAAAGTCCTTTTCTGGGAAGGCAGCCGGGCAAGCAGGGTTGGTGGAGACTTGCTTCATTTTCTGTCTCTGGAGATTTCCTTCCTCGTTGCAGCCACAGCCTAGATTAAGGGGACCGCAGAGTCCTCCAGTCACCAGCGTGGAGGTGCTGGGAGCCCTGGTCCCCAATCGGGCCTTAGCAATAGAAGTCGTCTGGTGAGGCTGTGATAAGGTGCCTCACAGTTAGGGGAGCTGCTTGAGGTCAGGAGTGTGGGAGCCCACAGGAAGTGACTCTGTGCTGAGGCCATGCGTCCTCCTCTCGGCCCCAGACTGCTGCTGGGACAGGAGCAGCAGCTGGCGGGGCTGGGAAGATGTCCACGCTCTGCCCTGATGCTGGGCAAGGAGGGCTGCGGGGCCAGTCTCTGGGGGCAGGCGGGCACTCAGAGGCCCTGGTCTCAGGCCCATGCTCCCCTGCCTCCACGCGCGGTCCCTGGAGCCTGCCTCGCTGGCGAGCTTACGTGGCCGCTGTCATTCTCTGCTACATCAACCTCCTGAACTACATGAACTGGTTCATCATTGCAGGTGAGGAGGGGCGGGGTCTGGGCGGGAGCCGCGGGTCAGCTCCACCAGGGCTGGCTGTCTCGCTGTGACCTGGCCTCCAGCGTGCTTTTGCCTCCCAGGGCGCATGTCTGGCATTTTACCCTTGGAGGTGGTTTCCGGTCATGGTTGCGTGAGGGGAGGTTCCCATCGGAGTCCTCCAAACTAAGAGAAGCGCAGTGAGCGTGGGGACAAGGGCACGGGAGTGGTGGGAGTGGGAGAGGACTCAGCTTTGCAGGCAAAGGCCTCGAGCCCCTGGGTGACGCTCCGGGGTTGCGGTGTGGGGGGCGGAGCAGATCGGCCCGGCTGCCCCGCTGGACAGTGACTCGTACCGGGTCTGTTTGCGGGACAAGAAGCTGTTGTCAAAACTCACACGTTCTGCTTTGCTTTTTGTAGGCGCCCGGGGCAACCTGATTCTGTCTTCTAGGGCTCTCCATTCATTCATTCATTCATTCATTACAGATTATCAGGGACTCAACTTGTTTTTCTCATCGTTCATTCATTCACTGACTCACTGACTCATCCATCCATCCATCCATCCATCAAGAGCCAACCTTTCTTTCTCTCTTTCTTTCTTTCTTTTTTTTTGCTTTTTGAGACAGGGTCTCGCTTTGTAGTTCAGGCTGGCCCTGAGCTCACTATGGCGCCCACTTTCTTTCTTTCTTTCTTTCTTTCTTTCTTTCTTTCTTTCTTTCTTTCTTTCTTTCTTTCTTTCTTTCTTTCTTTCTTTCTTTCTTTCT
>PVIC010044889.1:0-14833 GCA_004025085.1 Thryonomys swinderianus
ACCATAATTTGACCCATAAATGACCCACGTAATACTTTATTTGACAGAAATAGGCAGTTTATAGTAAAAAAGGGCCCATGTATAAATAATTCATATTAAGGTTTTACTGATAATCATTAAGATTTTTGTGCAACATTTCTCAAAGTAGAATTAGCATGTTTGTATGAAAATGTATGCAAAGATTGGAGCATTTATATATAGTATTAAATTTAGGAACTCATACTTCGCTTTATTGGCAAAGTAAGATATGTGTTCAATTTAGTATAATTTCCATAATCTCAACTTTTATTTTCATCTCATCATAGTTCTATTGAATATGGAAGTACTTTCAAAAGAGTTCCATCACCACTCTCCCTGAGACTCTGATCACTTAGATCTTGATTTCCTACTTAATTTCCCTGTGCCATTATTAACATTTGTTGATTTCTTTTTCTTCATCTTAATCATTTCTTGCTAGGAAGTCTAACCACGGTGTTTTCACTGAGTGTTGCAAAGGGGCTCTGGCCCTGCTGCTTCCAACTTCAACTTAATGTGACAGAACTTTCATGTGAAAAGGATGATGCATCTTCAAGGGTAACTCTTTTGTTAATTAAAGATAATTTAGCACACTTGCCAGCATCCTACCATGATTAGCTTTGGACTCCTAGCCCTGTTTAGCTGCACCACACTTGATATTCCCAGTGGGAATTTTACGAATTCCAAAGCCTCATGCAAATGTTTTGAACTGTTTCACTCTGGAGGAATTTTTCTGGGGCATGACTGCACTGTGAGGCCCAAACTGAGTTTTTTTCTCTTATTTTGAAAAAGAACTCATGAACTAAAAATCCAGAGCTTGCAGGTAACTGAAAAGAAGTTGTTCTTGTGAAACTCATTACAGACCTACCCAAGACACTCACATCCCTTCGTTATCATGGTCTGGGGACCATCCACTACCACAGAAATAGTCACCCTTTACCTCTAGGCTGCATGGCTGTAGTATAGCTAAAGAAAGACCTTTAGGAGTCCAAGCTCTCGAACATTTAGCTGTGCCATATCATCTTAAATTGTTTATCCCTGGAATTACCTGTTCTGAGTATTAAGAAGAAAAAAAATTACATGTAGTGATTTGTTAGGAGCAATTCTATGTAATTTTGGGGGAAAATTTACAATTAAAACTATGATTAAGCCTAGTTCTCCTGCCTACAGACCAGCTCTGACATACCTGGACATAACTCTAGCTTTGCTTCCTCTAACAACAATAGACCCCAGTGGTCCCAGGTGCTGCGATCCTTCCAGGACACAGCTACACCAAGACCTTCATCTACATAATTTCTCATTGTTCTAGAATTTCCAGAGCTCTCTGAGTGATCTGTTACATTGGTTACTCCTGAAGTACAAAAACTACTGTCCTCTGAGACACCTGTTATGTGTTGGCCTCTGAGTGACCTGTTATACTCTTTACTTTCAATATACTAAATAAAAGGTGTGGCAAGCTCAGCTTTGTTGTCTTTGCTTCCCAGAGCAGCATGGAAAAGGCCCAAGTCTCATTTCTGTCTATATATTAATTAATTCACTTTGTGCTATTGGGCTCACAGGAGACTAGGACTTAACTGCAGAGGTTTTCGGTTACATCTCCTTTCTCTGTTCTCTACACTCATTGGGTAGGAGAGATTAATCTCAGATGGCATTGTTTTATAACAACTTTATGCATGCATTTCTAGAGTCATATTTAACCTTTGTTCCTTAAATGTACAGTTTATGTATTTATGAAAATGGCCATCTTTAAGCATATTTTTTGTCACATCTATTTATTTTAAAAGCAAGCAATATTTTCTTGGCCAAAAATATTTTATGTTAAGTAACTCCCCTTTCCTAGGCCTCTAGTGTAATTACAATGATGACAATGTAGAGCTCAAATTTTGACCTATAAATACTTTTTCAAAAAATGAAATTTTTATTGTTTTATAAGTTTTGGATATTGCCAGGCGTGGTGGCTCACGCCTGTACTCCCAGCACTCAGGAGCAGAGAGAGGAGGATTGCTGAGTTCGAGGCTTGCCTGGGCTACATAGTGAGCTCAGGGCCAGCCTGAACTACAAAGCGAGACCCTGTCTCAAAAAAAAAAAAGTTTTAGATATTGAGGATCTTCTTTCAGTGTTCTGTGGTTTGTTTTGTTTTGTTTTGTTTGTTTGTTTTAAGACAGAGTTCGGCTTTGTAGTTCAGGCTGGCCCTGAGCTCACTATGTAGCCCAGGCAAGCCTCAAACTCAGCAGTCCTCCTGCCTCTGCCTCCCAAATGCTGAGATTACAAGTGTGAGCCACCACCCCCAGCACTGTGGTGTGTGGTACTGATTGCTGGTTGTAGTATTGTTGTATGTGATTGCTGGGATGGAACCAGGGACCTTGCACTTGCTAGGCAGGTGCCGGAACCACTGAGCTATATCTCCATCCCATCTTTCATTTAAAAAAAAAAAACCTTAAGATTCTCTTTTTCTTCCCACTGCTGACCAAAAGGTAGACTTTTGTATAGTAGATAAAAGGAGTAAATGAAATTGCACCCATGGAAATTAGTGGAAATTGGGTAGAGTCTTCATGGTTGGGGAAGTAGCTGTAATGTACAGAGTATTTATGAATAAGTCCATTTCATTTTAAATAGGCTTAAGAAAAATAAACAAAACAAAACGCTGACTTTAAGTTATATTTTCAATGAAATACCAATGTTTTCTGTTTCTCAAAGGGGAAATACTATTCAGTAAGGCTTCCTGGACATCATCAGCAAATTCTTTACTCTTCCTGCCTGTGCCCACCTGCTATTCTTTAGAACACAGAACATTCTCTTCTGAGACAAAAAAAAAAACTATGAAAAAGATATCATAAAAGAAAAGTAGTCAGTGTTGGAACTGAGGTAAGGCAGAAGTGGAATATCTTCTTTCTTGTGTAGTACAATCTAATTTACAGGAGGAAGGGTCTTTTAAACTTTTGCAAACTGTAATAGTAGAGGTGGCCTGACAGTTGGTGGAGAATGAAATTTGATCTCTAGTTTTAAAAAATTAGATTGAGATATAAAATGTTTTTAACTGAAGAGCTCTCGGTCACATGTGTCCTGAAGAGGAAGGTTTTACGAGAAATAGGGCCTTTGTGTTTGTCCAAAAGAATTAGTGTTAACAGGACACCCCTACATTAACCTCTCACTGTCTTTCACTATTATCCCTCATAATAGTGACATCTGGTTCATTTTTCGGTGGTTTACAAGAATTTTCACACACAAATTCAATAGATCTTTCTGCTTCTCTGGGCCACACAGTACTATTTATTCTTCCTCTACCAAGATGTATTTCAGATTGGAAACCTCATTTCTAGAACACAGAGCTGTAAGCTATTCAGTGGATTGAGAGCACAGAACATTCCAGAAGGCACACAGCCAGGGATCCACGGTGAGAACAGAGAGAGGAATAGTTCACATCAGTTTGGGAACATGGAGAGGGTGGGGAAAGAAATGTCAAGGAAGCTGGCTGCCCATCCGTCAAGTAGTTTATCTGCCTCTGGAGCCCACCCCTCTGGAGGACGCTGCCTGGTTCCCAGAGTTAGCTGTGTGGTTTTAATGGGCTTGTTATTATAACTTGAAGTTATGCATCCTGCCTGACTGATCCTTAATGAGGCACATCCCCTTTTAGGCTCCGTCAACCAAAGGCGAGTTCTGTGGACTAATTACTTGCTTCTGGTCCAGATACCACCAAAGGTGCAGGGGACTTTGTGTGCCAGCGGAAACATATTTGCCAGTGATTGTCATCCAACACGAAAATGAACCTTTTCCCCAGGGGAAATATGTCTCCGCACACTAAGCCAAGTTCATTCGCTCATTTCTGTAAAGTGCCTATAGAACACCCAGATAAGACTTATTGTGTTAATTAGCTCGCTTTCATCATTTTACAGTGTCAATACACATCTAACTACCACATGTGCCACATAAATCTGTATGTTCCTTATTTTCAAATATTTTATTAAAATAAATATATGGCTATACATTATACATACATACATGTCATAAATATACATACATATTTGCACCTAAACATATTATTGGTTGGTATAAAATTTAAAGATATACTGAGTTCATATGGAAATGCTAAGCATGTTGCATCTATTTATTCAGTCCAAGCAGTCCTAAGCCATGGTGAGTAAGTTGTCACCATTTCAAACAAGGAGAAGGAGGTTCAAAACCACAGGAAAGTCACATGATTATAACAAAAATCAGATGTAAAGCCAATCTTTTAGGTATATCTAGAGGTTCCCATGTTTGTGTGGTTAGTGGTTATAACAACCATCTCATTCCATGGATAGAAAATCTTTTTCTTGGTGACTTAAGTGAATTTATGTGGGAAATTCTTAAGGAATTTTCTTTATGAAAAAAGTCATTAATTACATTAAAATTTATTTGCCTACTCCTGGAAGTTGTACTCTTCTTTGCATATGTTGTTTGAAAGATTTATTTTTTAAGGGGAACAAAAGATACCAACTTGGTACTCTTTGTTGTAATTTTTCAATTCGAGCTTTTGTTTTCTTCTCAGTGTTTTTTCTGTTACTCCTCTTATTTCTCGAAATTAATAGTCCTTAAGAGGAAGTTCATGAACAATGACAAATGTCTGTGAGACAATTGTCACATAATATTAAGATTTGCTCAACATAAACAAATACACACTGGCAAAAATAACTTAGTTGTGATATTTCATTCATTATTAGCTTATTAAAGGAGGAGTTGTTCCATGCCATTGGCCACCCAGAAAATGCATTTACTTGCTCTTTGTTTGTAAGAGCACTCAAGAGGTGTGAAAAGGTGAAATGTATTTTCAGAACCATACTATCATCTCTCTTTTATAATATCAGCTCCAAAAATAAAGTTCTTAGGTCTTTGGGTATCGTTATGAGTCTTCTTTATTCTAAAATAATGATTGAAGTTTCAGCTCTGGAAAACAGTATTCTAAAAATGAGTAGCTTCCTCTGGAGATAAGAAAATAAGAGGGGCCAGAGAATCATTAGAGTTAAATGGAAGGAAGGCTATTTTAAAACATTGCCTAGCATTTGACATTTCAATACAACAAGGAGATGCAAACCAGAGATCAGAGATGCCTGGCCTTCATGAGTCCACCCATTGCAGGAGCTGGAAAGAGGAGGAAGGAGACGGGAGGCTCAATTGTTGGCTAAATATTAGAGTCCTTGAAATATCTGACCTCACTGCGATGGGTATTATCATCATTTCCCCCACTGAGAGAAAATATAGCAAAGGAAATGAAAGGTGAAAAGAAAAGAAAGGACAAGACTGAATGAGTCGGGGGTAGAGGTCAAACCCCTTGACGCCAGGGGAAGAGGGTCAAATGAAGCCCTTTCATTTTCTTCCAGAAACATGAAAATACCCACCTTTTGCCTGACTGACATTTCCGCTCAGCTTGCCTCATGCATGTGCGAGCGGGTTGCTAATATCACTTAGTTCACAGGCTCCCTGTTCTTTTCTGCCCTTAGAAATAAACCACTCAGTTGGGTAAACATGATAATTAAAGAGGATATAAGCTTCGGGAGCAGCTGACACTAACATTATGCCTAAGCCGTCTTGCCTGACTGAACTAACATTAGTCCTGATACTCCTTTACAGCTGCCATATAAGAATGTCCAACTCAACCAGTGTTTCTTTCTTCTTCTTTCTCCCTTCTTTGTCTGATTTCTTTTCTCTCCTTCTGTTTCCCTAACACTATCACACAGGCCCCGGGCCAATGCTGCCTGTTCAAGAACTCTACTTTGATACTCTGCCCCAGACCAACCTGCCCCAAATGTTAATATGCATGTGAATCATTTGGGGGCTTTTGTTAAAGATGCAGCTTCCAATTCGGTAGGTATAAGGTGAAACCTGAGACGGGACCTTCTGTTCTGTCAAAGTTCTGGGTGAGAATGTTGCTGCCACCTGGGACAGAACACTGGGAGGCCTTTCTAGACAATGCTCTGCACATTCCTACTGCTACTGGTTTAACACAACCAAAGACCACGGTGGAGCTGTTACTGAGTATTGCGTTTCGTAAAGTAGTTGTCACACTGACCCTAGGCAGACTGTGCCCTTTCCCCGCGTTGCAGGGGCACACACCCAAGCATATTCTCCCTGCTACGGTGCCATGGAGCTCAGGTGACCCAATCCTCTAGATTCTGGCAGAAGATTTCAATCTCTGTCCCATCATTTCTCAGCTATTTCCTTAACCTCTCTAATCCCCTGCTTAAAATAAGCTGCAGTCATCTTCTAGAGCTGTGAAGGGACCTTGTGACAGGGTCAACCTGTGTCAGAACTCGGCGTTTAGAAATGCAGTATCGTTATACTTTTTTGTGATGACTCTTGTCAGATTTGGTGTGTTTGAATCCAGTAAGATGAGAGGACACTACAAATTCTCTCATTTTGCTTATCGTGGAATTGGAAAACGGGCAGTTTTTTGTGGACCAAATGCTACAGAATTCTTAGCATATTCTCAAGGACCTTAATACTTGGGGTAGCAGTGATTCCTCTGTAGGACCTGGTCACATCGGAATGTGTTCACTATGAGAGTAAAGGATTTATCACAAGGATATCTGTGTGCCAAGGATGATCAGCTGACTGGGTTTACCGAAAGACCCCTGCAACCATCTTTCCCTATCCTCCTGGTCTGGAGCTTCCTACATTAGAGCTGATCTTCTGGCTGGAACACAACGGTAATGTCAGAAGAAACTACACTGCCTGGGCGTGTGGCAGATTAAGCCAGGAGCAGTGCTGGGAGGGGAAATGGATTAAAGGATACATAGGAAAAAGTCAACTCTCAATTTAAAATTTTATGAAGCAAACACTAAGGATGGATCAGTTGGCATATCTGAGCTTTTTAGACATTTAGCTCACTAGAGATGAAATGATGACTGAATTTATTGTTTCTATTGAAAACTTCTTTAAAACATTGATTTCCAATCTATCTTAGTAAAGTCTTTGCAGAAAATGACAGGCGTCCCAATGAACTGCTATGTAGGCAAAAAAAAGTAAAAAAAAAAAAAAAAGAAAGAAAGAAAGAAAATGGACTAGGTCGGGTGAAGTAACTGATGAATACAAGAATATGGATGGTTTGAGACATGACGGGGTGTAAGGAGACACATGATACCACATCTCCGCACCCCTGTCCTTCCCCATCTGCTGATGGTGTTTTCTTCTACATTAGTTTCAATTTCAGGAGACATTTCCCAAGGAGGTGGCCAAGATGACCACTGACTTTTACATCCAGTCTCCTTCCTTGTAGGTCCGAAATCTCAGTGAAACGCAGAGCTCCTGCTCCTTAGCCATACCCAAAGAAGTTATAAGGTCCAGGATCCTGGGCCTTGCTTCCTACAGTTCACACTGAATAACCGGCTTTGTGGTCCCCAGTTGTTACCTTCAATTAGCCAGATTTGGGCTGTGTTGGTCTACCAAGACATGTAACAGGAGGCTGCTTGAGTCAGTTTCATAGTAAAACTAGGCTGTAGTTCCAAAAAGAAGACCAAATGGCTGGGCGTGGTGGCTCACGCCTGTAATCCCAGCACTCAGGAGGCAGAGGCAGGAGGATTGCTGAGTTCGAGGCTTGCCTGGACACCATAGTGAGCTCAGAGCCAGCCTGAACTACAAAGCGAGACCCTGTCTCAAAAAGAAAAAAAGAAAACCACGTGGATGTTGTGTAGGAAGGCCATGAATAATGCAAGAGTGAAAATAAAGATCATATATATATTCCTGTAAAGTATCTGGACAAGGGATGGGGTCTACACATTGTCCTAACCTAGAAGTAGCATTCTGTTACCTGCCACAAGCAAGAGAGTTTTGGAAAATATCTTTGAGTTTCCAAAGAGTATTGTGGTGATGGAGACATTTGAATAATAGCTACCTTTATTTTGACTGTTATTTTCCATCTTTTTCTGTTTATGTGTTTCTCTCTCTCTCTCTCTCTCTGTTTCACGACTGAAATGTGGTTAAGTGCTTTCTCACTATACATCCCTTTGCACTGTGCAGCTCTAAATGGATGCTTGGGGGAAATTCTCCCTCCCCAACCCATTCACTTGCAGAGGTGCAAGTGGAGACCATGCTCTGAGCAGAGTGAAAGACGACTTTGTATTGCCATTGCTCTCTGCCAAAGTTAAAAATCTCTTTACATAGAAAGAGCCATGTTCGCAGTGGATGAAAGCTTCTCTTTTATACTTAGACACAGTACCCTGGTCCGTGACTCCTAGACATCCAAATAGGAAGGCAGGGTACAAGCAAGCCCAGAACTTCAGCAGCTGAGTGTTCTCTTATCTGGCCTTTTCCTACCCAGGTAGGAACTGACCTGTTTAGCTCCTAACACTTCAGTTTCCTCATCTCTTCAAAGACTAAAACAAAGTAAATATGAGGATGAAATGAGATCAAAGCCATAAAACATGTAACCCAGAACCTTTCCTGTGATAACATCACACACACACAAAAAATGGTAGATGAGCATGTAGCTATTCAGTTCAGTCTGGGAATGCAATCATCAGAATAAAATATTCAGTATAATTAGGCAAAATATCACTTTTATTCTAATTTTGAGAAACTGAAAGTTTCTTAAAGATTAGGTGTTCTGCATCCCAGCACTTGGGAGGCAGAGACAGGAGGATTGCTGAGTTCGTAGCGGCTTGCCTGGGCTACATAGTGAGCTCAGGGCCAGCCTGAACTACAAAGTGAGACCCTGTCTCAAAAAAAAAAAAAAAAAAAAAAAAAAGATTAGGTGTTCTGTTAAAAGAGTGAACTGTTTTGGGGCCACTTGTGGTAATTCATCTGTCTAGGCTCAGGTTTCCTCATCTATGGAATAAGAGACTCAAATAGGTCCTGGGATTCTCAGTAAAACACTTCAATAGCATTAGTGTTCATGCATCGTAAGGAGACGCTGAATGCTGAGTATTTCCAAGCCAAAAGCAACCTTACAATGAGGTCAAGTAATCATTTAGGAAACTGCTAAATTATGGAAGTTTGTTTCTGTAATATTTTATTATTGTATAGTCACATGTGTTTTGGGTTGGCAGATTAGATTTCTGAATGGATCCCATTCATACTTTCATTCTACAAGGATAAACTACTGGTCTTTTTCCCAGCACTGTGCTAGGCATAAGGATTATATTTTAGTTGAGGGGAAGGGAATGAAAGTCTGTAGCGTAGACACAAGTCATTATAAGCTATGCTACACGCTATGGAAGAAAGAAGGCCCAGAGAGACTTCTCATGGCAAAGGCCTCATTTCAGATATAAAAGCCTCGAAAGAAGGTGATAAGCTAAGATCTAGGAGAAAAAGCATCTCACCATGCAAAGTAGAGAACAAGAGCATTTCAGTCAGAGGGAAAAGCAGGAGAAAGTAATGACTGGCTATGTTTTAATGATTAAATGACAAGCATGACTGAATGACAGGAAGTGACGTGAGGGGCCTGGAGAAGGGGCTGCATCAGCCCTGGGCTTGCACGCTTCGCCAAGAGCCTGCACCACACTCTGTGCATCAGACGCTGCTGCACAAGATGAATGTGCTATGAAGTATGATTTTAAATGTCTGTTGGTCCTATAGGGAAACAGACTCAAGCATATAAAAACGGAAGCAGAGAGACTAGCAGGGAAACTTCTAGAGACACACAGAGAAGAGATGATGAGGGCTCAAGTGGGAAGTAACAATGTAAGTTCAAGAAGACTATTCCAGACTTATTCCCAGCTGTGCATCCTATTCAGATTTCTAAATTAAATCCTTGGGATTCAGTTTCACTGTCTGTGTCAAAATAGAATTGCGTCTAAGAACTATCCCATGTTGACATTTCCTTGCAATTTATAAATGTCCCTATGCCAGACAAGCTTTTGCATTAAATTCATGTGGCTTTGCTAGGACAACATGGTATGCCCTAACCAGCTTCCTAGATGTAAAGTTAGGGATGCCACACATTAGCAGCCAAAGAAATAAGAAATTAGCACAAGTCACACTGGGAACTGTGGGAGTTGGCAGGACTTGAAATGCATTATCTTCTCTATTTTATACTTGGGGTGGTTTCAAGTAGACTATTCAGTCCACACACACTGCACTTTTGATTCCACCTTCAGATCATAAATTTCATGAATCCAGATTATGAACATAAAGTGTAGGGTGTTGTTTTTCATGAGAAAGGACAAAGGATTCAAAAACACTATAAAAGTGTTTTATTAAATGAGGGATTAGAAGAGGAAAACTCTCTGAAGCACCTCCAATATTTCTCTTACTGGTGTTAGAGAAAAACAGTAAATTAATAGAAGAGCAAAACAGTGTGGGTTGCTGATACATCCAGAGAAAGCCAGAGTTCATTTCTGCCTGCAGGATCAGATGCTGCTGGAAGATCAATGTGAGCTTCACAGTGTGGTTTGCAAAAATCGTTCTGCAACTAATATCCTTGAGGATAACATGTGGCCTGCTTAGCCCACTCTAATTCTTTGTTTGAAATGCTGTAGAAAGCAATATTTTCCACTGGGAAGACTTTGGGAGCCCACGTAAGTACAGCACCCATAAATCTTATCATCAAGGTCTCATAAGAGCAGGAAGAGGTTTGGTGTTTTTACTTTATTTATTTTTTGCCATTATAGTTCTATGAGTGTGAGTGGTATGTGTTTATGTTTAGACTTAGTCAGAAATTATATTCTGATATAATCTGATTACCTGATTAGTAGGGGGTGTTTTGTTTGCATTTTCTCTCTTGTGCAGTTTTGTCTCTAAAAATTATTCTGTGATCAAAAGACTTTTCCACATCATTTTGTTACTGTTGCAAAATTGATGTAGACCACACAAATTTCAGAAGCATGGTGTGGGAGCTCTGTAAAACTGAGATTTCTTGGGCAGAAAACAATCAACTTAGAGTTTCCGTTAAATGTTTAATGGGACTTTACTTTTAAAACTCAGTCTCAGTCCTGATGTATATGTTTTAAGTCCTGAATGTATCAAAAACTTACAAGGAAGGCATTATGGGCAGCTCAGGGTGATGGCACTGGCTTGGAAGCCAAGGCTTTGCATTTAGAGGGATTAAGCAAAAGCAAAATTAAGCAAAAGAAATTAAATTAATTAATTAAAAAGTGTAAGTAGTCTTGGGAGAAGCATAAAGGGCCATACCAGTGGTTAGTGGAAAAAGTGACATTTAAAGAAACTTGTTGAAGGTTAGGCAGTTGCGAGTCAAGAAAGGTTGAGATAGAATGTTCTAGATGGAGATTCAAGTAGAGTATGTTCCTTTGATGCAACTGAGAAGGAACAGTGTGACTGAAAGGACAGAGGACATCCATTCAGTAAGAACCGAGGGTGCGGGGACACCACATCCTCCCAGGCCTGGAGAGATGATAGGACCTTTGTCCCAGAAGTCATTAAACGCCACTGTTGGGGAGACAAACACTCCACAGGAAAGCAAGATGATTTCAACCAAAGGATTGGAAATGGAAGGACAAGACAAAGGAAGTTGAGAGGTGACAACAGACAGGGTGACCGGAAATATCCTCTCTGAGGAGATGACATTTGAGCAGAGACCTGAGTGGCATGAAAGAGCCACCAGAGAAGAGATTTAAAGAAAAGCATTTCAAGCACAAAAGTAAACAAGGCAGAGAGCAGGCAGCTGGGTCATGCTGTTTATAAGATAAGCAGAAGTAGAGAATGAATAATGGGCCGTGCCAGTGGTTAATGAAAAAAATCACAGATCTGGACTGTCCCCAAATGTGACCCTCTGTGGGCCTGTTGACTCTCAGGAGCTAAAACCTTTGCGTTGCGGTAGCCAATGAGGAACTGAACCAAGGACCTTGTCTTTCCACTAACTTCAGTAAACTCAGAGCCAGGGTACTGTCTAGTAAAGAATACTGTCCAATACCTAGCATTAGACTCAGCATTTGTTGAACAAAGACATCCTTTAAAATACAGTGGCCATATATCTCCTAAAACAATTCTAAGGCTTGAAGGAAATAACTGATACTGTTAAATTATATTAGCCAATTATTGACTTAATACTCAAAAAAGAAAAAGTCAAAGTAGTCAAACCATTTGTAAAAATACCTACAGCCTGCACCACAGAATTGGAAAAATAGTGTAAAGCAAGGTTCCTCGATATTGGTAGTTGTCTTAGATAGTTATCTTGTCACTGGAACAAAACACTCAACACCTATAACTTAAAAGAAGAGAGGTTTGGGGCTAATGCTTTCAATTCATGATCTTCTGGCTTCAAGGCAGAAATAACATAGTACCTATGGCAGCCATGAAGCAGATTGAGAAAAGAGGACCCAGGGAAAATAATACATCTTTCAAGATCACTCTCCCAATGACCCTCTTCCAACCAGGCCCCACCTTCTACCAGAACATTCAGCTAAGGAACTCATCAATGGATGAATCCACTGGTGAACACAGCACCCCTCTGATCCACACCTTTCTAACGTAAGACTTTGTGTGAACAGTTTAGATATAAATCATAACAGTAGCATTAACATTTCAGGTTGAGCATTTCATTATTTTAGGAGACATCCTACACTTGCTTAGCAACGTCCCTGTTCCTACACACATCACATATTTTTGTTATACTGGGGAGTCATTACAATCTACAACGTCTCCAGACATAGCCAAATGCCCCTGTCAAGGCTATTGGTATATAAAGTATTAATACTACATCACTCCCTAAATGTTCCAAAAGTTGATGTTGTGCTCCAGAGGGTTTCTAGTTGATTTGTATGCAAAATTTTCCCAAGATATTTGATAAATATGTCCCCTGAGTAGAAATACTGTACATCACACATGCATTCTCAGCAGCAGAAAACAAAGATGCTTAATTTTTTATTGTATTTTATGGTTTGTGTTAAGACATCCATCAATGTAAAAGAAACCAGTTTCTGAGTTTTTCTTTATAAATATGTAATATAATTGTAGAGTAAGCCTCCTTTATCATTCTGATGGGGGATCAGACTAATAATCATCTTGTATATTGAGTTTACCAGTATGTTATTCTATTTTTTAAAACAGTTTGAGGAGGAAGGGAGAGGAAGAGAAAGGTTTGATACTAAGTGCATTGAAACCCATGGTACACAGTTCCAATTCATCAAGCTTGTAGCACACAGCTTTCTCATACAGTTTTAATAATTTTTAAAAGTAGCTTTATTAGTTTTCTTTCCAATGTTAAATATTCAAGGATATAGGCAAGTATATGTAAGGAAATTAAAATCATCCATCCTACAATCTAAAGATTACTGAGTACATTACTCTTTTTTTTTTTTTTTTTTTTTTGCTTTTTGAGACAGGGTCTCGCTTTGTAGTTCAGGCTGGCCCTGAGCTCACTATGGTGCCCAGGCAAGCCTCGAACTCAGCAATCCTCCTGTCTCTGCCTCCCGAGTGCAGGGATGACAGGTGTGAGCCACCACGTCCGGCACTGTGGTATGCGGTGTTGATTGTTGGTGGGCGTGAGTCTTCTCGCCCAGCATTGTATGTGGTTACTGGGGATCGAACTCAGGACCTTGCGCTTGCGAGGCAGGCGCCAGAACCACTGAGCTAACCCTCCGGCCCTGAGTACATTACTCTCATATAGATCCATTTACTGTTTCAGAAGATGGGCCAGGCAGTGTGCTAAGGGTGGGAATGCACACAAACAAGATGTACAAAGTACGTATCCACCTACGTGGACAGTTCAGCAATCTTTGGTCTGGAACTTGTTTGGTGGTAAGTGACAGAAACTTTAAAAACCTTAACTTCAGTATTGAGGGTACGATCTGATTAGAATAAGAAGCTTCAAAAAGAACTATTCAAGGCTGAGAGAGCACGTGAATCTTCCTCGGGACTCTGCTTCTTCTGTCTTTCTCTTGTGCCATTTCTAAGCATCTAACTAAGCTCAGAAACCTGCATAAGGGCTTTTCCTTTTTCAGTATTTGTCCGGTATTTTTTCAGTATTTTGAAGCGGAGAAGGAAGGGAAAAAAGACAGAAGCCACTCATATCTGACCCCATAAACAAGCTTACTAGGAGTTTTCCGAATGACACCCCTTTGTATTTCATTGGTTGGAACTGTGTCGCATAAAAACTAAAAGGAAAGGTAAAAATCTGTTCCAGTCAAAACTGATGAGCATCCATCCCAAACTACCCATCTTCCTGTTTCCTTCTCTAAGGAAAGCACTAATGTCTTGTATTAGACTTCTAGATGTATTTGGTGAGAGATATACACAACTTTTTAAAAAATTTTTAATTAATTTATTTTTTTTTGCGGTACCGGGGATCAAACTCGGGCCCTTGTGCATCTAAGGTTTGCGCGGTACCACTTGAGCTAAATCACAGCCCCTACAACGTTTTTAATTGAAAAGTAATTGTAAGTCTTTCCTCTTTTCAACAAACTATATGCTTGACAAAGTTTTAGGTCAATGTATTTTTTATAATCACTTAGATTATTTTATAATCACCCATATGACAAGCATATTTTAGCATATACATATGTATGGAAGTATAGGAAATTCATGGTATACATACAGTATAGCAACATTTGCAGTTCTAGGCATCTACTGAGCATATTATAGTGTTTTCTCCACAGGTGATGGGGGACCAGAACCACTGTACTACAAAGTAGAAATAATAGCATGATGAATTACCATTACTCACCATTCAGCTTCAATAATTACCAATGTATTTTTTAATTGAATTCTTTATTGGTACAATTTATATACATCTCAAAATCACATATAACATTGGGAAATTTGTACCAGTATATGCCACAAGTTAATTCTCATTTTTACCCATATCCCTACCCACCCCCCTCCTCCCCCCTTTATACATGCTCTTTTATTTTCTTTCTGTATCATATTTATTCCTTCCCCTCATCACATT
>PVIC010044890.1:0-14832 GCA_004025085.1 Thryonomys swinderianus
TCATTCTTTATGGCAGAGTAATACTCCATTTTGTAAAAAAACCACATCTTCTTTATCCACTCTCCAGTTGATGGCTGGTCCGAGTGCAGTGGTGTTTACAACTAATTGGTCACTGGAAAATTTATATAATATTAATGACACATATGCTATTTCTACTGAGCAAACATATTCTAGAACAGAGATAAACAAACTTTTCCAGAAAAGGGCAAAGTAGTAGTTTTTTAGGCTTTTCTGTCACTACTGCATCTACTATATTCAACTGTAACAGGAAAATTAGCCTCATATGGAGTAAGCAAAGGTGTGGAGCCGTTGCAAAATGGCTTTATTTGTAAAAAGCAGTTATCAGCCTAACATCAGCCCTTGGGGTTAGTTTGTTTTTTTTGTTTTTGAGACAGGGTCTCCACTTGTAATTCGGGCTGATCCTGAACTCATTATTAGCCCAGACTAGTCTCAATCCTCCTGCCTCTGCCTCCCAAGTGCTTGGATTATAAGCATGAACACAGTCCACAGTTGCTAATACTTGCTCTAGAACAACATACATATTTTAATTAATGTGCTATTTTGCAACAACTTGTTTTTATTCAGCAGCCTTAATAAGCCAGTGATAATATATAAAGATGAAGGAGATCCAACTGTTCCTTTGGGTTACAATGAAGCAAAGCTAAGGACAGCAAGTGAGGACTGGCCTCATCCAACAAGCACCATCTAGTTAGCATTTTTTCCATCATCACTACCTCCATTTCAAGGTGTCCTTTGATAGCAGTTAACCCATCATGATTCTCTGTGAAGGCGAAACAGACTCAAGCCTTCTCTTCAGTAACTAGCATCTCCCAGTGCAAGGAAATTTCACCCAAAGGCTTAGGCACAAGGTTCCTTTTTCCAGCCAGTGCCACAGGTATAATTCATGAGTGAGCCGCCCTCTCACTCTCTCAATCTGTTGCCATTCTGGGTTTGTTCAAACTGAAAACAACACTTGCCAATATTACGCATGCATTATTAGCTACCTTCACAAAGGAAAAGCTGAGAATGACTTTAGACATACAGGCCACTTCATTATTAGTTTATATGAATAATCGTCACTGAGACATTTTTCTTTATCAACACATTATGCACATTATAACCTGATATGCATTTTTCTTCTTGAATGAAAATTAATATTTGCACATTTGCCTCTACATAAAATAAAAATTCCCCAAATGGGCAGAGAGACAAAAAAGGACAGAAGCTAAGTAGCCTTCACGCTTCCTTGTATCATTTCTCTGCCTATTTTAAACAAAGAGGATTAAGTTACTACTTTAGAAAATAAGCAAAACAAATCATTAGTGATATTAATCATTGTCAGTTTATTTTTCTGCCTCTTTTTTATTTAGTTAGGTGCTGACATCTATAAGCTTTAAGTAAATTAAATGTCCACTTGTATTTTATTGCACAGTATGAACTCTCAAACCACAGCAATAGTCACAGTTTATGTTTGAAACAGCAAAATCAATGCGAATCCTGGGGTTGACAGTGATGGATGGAAGCCCTTACTCAGATGCACTCGCTGCCTGGCAGGACCTGCCGTTCTCTAGACTTGCTGTACAATCTGGGAGACAGGCAACGTGGACTAAGGTACCAGCAGCCACTCCGTTCATGTTCCGGCTCACAGGATTGGCTCTTCTGGTTCATTCACAGTGTTGCTCAGCTCTACAATGAGTCCCTGACTTATTAACACTCAAGTTGCAAACTTTCACTGGTGTGGCATGTAAGACTCGCTTTGTCAGACTTAGGAACAAATCTGATTTACGAACATTCTCCCAGAACAGAACACTTTTGTAATTCATGGACTTACTGTACTTCCCTTAAGAAATAAATCCAAACCAGAGAAGTCTGTAGCTATGTACCAAATGCATTCAGAGTTTCTAAGTCTGTCTTCTACTACAGAAGCCACCCAAGACTTCAAACCACTCTCAGGGCTGAGGACCAGAGCAGGGCCTGACGCTGACCTGGATCCCTGGAGGGCATCTGGCAAGTCGCTTCTCCCTTTTGGGCCTGACCACAAGCACCTCATGGCCTTTGGAGGTGTGTGTTCGCAGACATTGGCAAACACTTGCCGTTGGCTAGGTCCACATGGCCATGGGAGCCCCTGAGATCCTGGGTGGTGGCTGCGCCTGTAGTTATCCTCACCCTCACATCGTTCACACGTTTGGACACAAATTATTTTTATCAGTAATCTATTTACTGAATAAAATAAAACATTATTATTTCTACAGATGGCTGATCTTTTAAAAAAATTCATAACTCTTCCTTGGAAAACATTTTTAGAATTTTTCTTAGAAAGGGCTGCAAAGGGCCTGATTTTCCACCAACCTTGGTCCTTCTGCTTTCCCTTCTCGAAGTGTCCATCTGCCCTCCCGCTGACTTTATACCACTTAAGCGATCATATTCCTCTGTGCGAAAGGAAGGCTCTGTCCTGCCCATTGATTGCAACTTGCAAAACCACTTTCCAGTTCAAAACCACATCATGCACCAGGAGAGTACACACCAGGGACAACGTGAGCCAGGCTTCTTTTCCATCAGCCGTATCATTTGCTAGTCAGAGACCTTGGCCGTCCCCTCAACAGTCACTTTTTTTGTGTGTGTAATAGAAGAAGAGACTGCTGGCCACTGGAGGAGGAGGGACAGCCTGGGGTCTCTCTCTGGAATGTCCTTCAACGTCTGCTCTAGACACAGATATGCACTGAGTGCACAACACTTTCACAGTGTACAACTGTGCTTTAAAGAAGAAACTGTGGTGCACAGGGGTCTTTCCCTCCATCCTGTTTTCCAGCCACCTGAGGACCCATATGATGTCATTCCTGTCCTACGCCCAGTATTGCAGGTAAAGGTGTCTCTACCAAGCTGAGAGACTACCTCCTTCCAGCACTACACAACAGCATCACTTAAAGTGCACAGCACTGGCACTGTGTGTCCAAATGCCCCAGGGATGTCTCAGGAAGAGCACTTTCTCAAGAAAAGCAGCTCTCTGACCACATACTTCTAGACACTTCAGGCCCACAAAGCCTCAAAAGGACCCTGGCTGTCATTGTCTGCAGGGCTGGGAATGGCACGTGTTGCTTGAGATGCTTAGATATTAAAATCCTCCAGGACAAGACAGGCAGGGAGAAGCGTTAAGTTCCTGAGCTCAGTAGCATTGTGGAAGGACTGGAGCTCACAATAACCTATCATGTATTTTAGGGGTAACCAGAAAGAAGAAATTCAAGGCCTTCAAATATATATATGGACCATATATATATATATATATATATATATATATATTCATATATATATTATATATATTATATATATGGAAATGCCATACCATGCTTCACAAAAGTGTATGATTATAATATGGAAATCAATATTTTAAGTTTAAGAGGATGGCAATGCTGACTGGCCTAGTTTGATCGTGATACATGATATACAAGTATCAAATAATCACTGTTTTCCACCTATACACACAATTAACATACTAATAATTAAGTAAAACACTGTTTCAATTTCTATAGCTCAGATGTGTTGTTAGGCCACACAATACACAGAGAAAATGCTACTTCTCTCTTGTGCTCCTCTAACACTTTGCTGGAGATAAGTAAATAGCAAAAGGAGGGTCATGTCAGAAAGACCTACAGCCTGGTTTTGGGGGGAGGGGGTTGTTTGTTTGTTACAGCACCAGGGATTGAACTCACAAACTTGTGCTTACAAGGCAGGCAGCAGCACCACTGAGCTAAATCCCCAGCCTCTACAGCCTGTTCTCAAGTAAGCTGCAGACCAGCACACACCTGCCCCACCCTGCATGCATGTCCCCTCTGCCCAGCCGGTTGAAGTCTCCAGACCCAGGCCTGGAAATCTGTCTTTTCAAAACATCTCTGCAGAGACCAGAGAGTGAGCTAAGACTCCACTCAGACTTCACATGACCAGAATGGGCCATGTGAACCCTGTCCTGGGTCACTCTGAACCTGAAGCAGGCATCTGAGGGAGCCACTAGGCCCTCCATGAAGGCCACCGTGGGTGCTGCCACTTATTGCCAACCAAGAAACAGCAGCAGTTCCCTCAGATCTCTGGGAGAGTGAGGCCTGTAACTAGCAGGGCAAAGTAAGAACAGCAGCATGAGTCAAATCCATGTTGCAAGTGCTGAGCTCCTCAAAACACTGGGTTTGAGAAGAAGCTCTGGGCTGAAGCAGGTCCTGCATCTGTGGCAGAAGGACCTTCTGGGAACCCAGGACTGTGGCTGATCAGCCAAGTTTCTCATAGCTATGGAGCCATCTCCAGAGTGAACGAGGAGGGCGAGGTCTGGGATGCGAGCTGCAGAACAGAAGGAAGCGGGCCACCTCAGGAACTATGACCCCTGGGACAAGCCCGACCCCCAGGAGCCATGGTGACCCAACATAACATTATGGAAACCGTGGCTTTGTAAACAGCCCAGGAGCCTCCTCCAGCAAACCTCCAACTTGATCCTCAGGACAAAAACAGCCTCACACATTTTCACCCAGGCTTGTCACAGTTTATAAAACATTTCTACCCGTGTTGTCATTGTATTTTCTAAGGTGTGTTTCACACCCTGCATACAGAGATCATTCCCCTATGATCCCATAGCAAGGAGCCACAGATTCAAGCCCAGGAAGAAAACTTGTAAGCTGTATTCAGAATAATTATCCTAGGAAGAGAAAATCTGGATTGTCAAACTATCCTTTAGACGTCACTTCCTAAATTCCCAAATCCTTAAATTCCAGGCTCGACACTGTAACACCGAGCTCCTTTGAGGTCACCACTATATCCACTCGCAAGCTCCGGCTGAAGGAAGAGCTCTAGAGTGTTTCAGCCCCTTTCGGTTCCAACAAGTAGTATAATTATATGAGGTGGGGAGAAAGACATCAACTAGCAAGTGAAGGTCTTTTCAAAAAGCCAGAGGCGAGGAGTGTAGCTCGTTGGCATACCTGGGGCCCTGAGTTCCATCCACAGGACCACAGACACAGAAAAGGTGGTTCAGACTACAAAAATAAGACATTCTTCTTCTCTCTGTGTTTGAGAAAATAACATTTTCACCCCACACATTAAAGTCCTTTTGGATGAAGATTCCACTGAGCTCACTAAGCATTTACAAAGTATTTTAACCCCGAAATATGAATGTAATTATGACATACACAGAATTCAAAATGAAATATTAGTGCGGTGTTGGTGGTGTAGTGGTGAGCATAGCTGCCTTCCAAAATGAGATATTAGACAATGACTTAGTAAACTCTCTGAGGAGACAAGGGTCCACAGTAGACAGGCAGATATTGTATGAAAAGACTGGTACTCAGAATCTTCGTCCAATTTGAAGAGATTTATGTTCCTTTGAATTAAGCTAAATTTGAAAGCTTGAGAGCTTTGTGGTTGTCAGAAGCTATACAGCAAACCTAAAACACAGAATTAATTTGTATTCCAGAACTATTTTTGGTTATTTCTATAAAATAAAGTCAAACCACAAAATCTCTTCAGATTCTTGAGGCTGCATGGACCCATTAGAAACCAGAGCAAGAATTCTCTTAGAATTGCTATAGTACATGAAGAATCTAAACCAGTCTCTACCTAGTACCAAAATAGCATTCTTTAAGTGGACTTCTGAATCAATGTCTCCCATATCCCTACCTACCTTGATCCCTGAGCCTGCCATGAATCGCTTTTCTTGATGAAGCCCTGGACATCTTGCAAAACCTGAATCAGTGTCAGCCGTTTCGGTGGCTCATCTCGACAGTCAACTTGCTTGGCCTTAGAGATGCCTAGACTGGCAAACCAGACTTGAGTATGTCCGAGTAGATCATGGAGGTGTGATGTTGGGGATTATATCTACTCTGTGGCCCCTTCCTCTCAAGCTGTTTCCCTGCTCTTTGCTTCCTGGATGCCATGAGCTGGGTGGCTTTCCTCCTCCACGCCTTCTATCATGCTTCCTTGCAGCTAGCTGATCATGGACCAAAATTTCTGAAATTTGAGCTCAAATAAACCTTTTCTGTTTATAGTTCTGGAAATCTGAATCTGGTCTCATCAACTGAAAAGGGACAAACACACCCTTCCATAAGTTCCCCAGGGGGTACAGAGCAGTACTCACCTAACTGAGCCAGGGTGCAGTTGGTTTCTCCCTGACACACAATTCTGCACCAATCAGCAAGGACATACAGTATGCCTATGGCTGACATCATATGTGTCACATGACACCTGACACCCCCTGATTCATACGATGCTCCACAGTGCTCTGGACTCATCTGTGCTGCCTATGTCAGCACCATGGGCCTCACCCTCCTGATGCTGGTAGAATAAGTGAACCCTAACTCCTCTACCAAATCCCTTGGGAGTCCTTTGGATATTTTGCTTTCCCTTTTTTCTCTGGACAAAGCTAAGTTTTACTGGAGTTTCCATGATAGTCCTAACTCATGTGTGAGCAGATGGAAAGGGTCCACTGCCCCCAATAGTAGAAGATTCCCATATGACACTTTCTCCATGTGAGAGATACTCCTCAGAGTGTTTCTTGTGGGAATTTATGAGTCATGTTCCACTGCTTTGCCCTTCTGTTAATGGTGTGGATGGAATTAGCTAACACATAGCCTTCTTTCTCAACTCTTGTCTAGGATGCTTTCCTATACCACAGAATCTGAGGGGTGACAAACTACATTTCCCAACTTCTTTACAATTGAAGATCCTGAGAATACACCATCTCTCACATTTTAGAGATAAAGGTGAAGTGAAAGAGAGTCTGATGACCTTGGGCTTTTTACAACCTGGGTCTGTGTTTTTCCTGTGGTCATGGTCCCATGGCCTGTCTCCAGCTTTCTGGGAATTCAAAGGCTTCAACTCTGCTTCCAAGTATCTGATACCACATTTGGAGGTGCAGCTCAGCTTGTATGGCCTGTGCCTGTATCTTTCAGGCCTCACAGTGATCTTCAGGTACTGGATTAGGCAAGGGCATGGCTCTGGGCATTATTCTCAGAGTTCAAGGCTGGTGCTTGCACATGCAGGTCTTTCAACAATTGTGGGAGTACTCACTTCCATAAAATATAGCTATTCCTGCTTAAACTAACTAATGCAGAGGCTGTATTCACTTACAACTGTGGCCGGCAAAGAAAAATCACAAAACAGTGCAATTTCTTATCTGTCATATTTGATTGGCTGGTAGATAAGCTTGTACAGAATGAAACTTCAGTCCTCTGTGCAGTGTTCAGATCAGTGGAAGTTTTCACTTACTGTGTTTGGCCAAACATTGAAGTCTCAGGAGTCATCTTGGAAAATGTCCACCAGAACAAAACAATAAAGTTATTGAGTACTGCATTTAATGGGAAAAAGTCATCAAAATATTTGCTATGAGCAAAAATTTGCTGGACAAAGAATCTGTATGAATTCCACTTAGAAAGCACTTAATCTTAATATTTAGAAAGATCAAAGCAACATAAACTTCAGCTGACCAGGTTATGAACACCTTTTTCTTTTTTCAAGAGAAATAAAAATAAATAAGAAATAAAATTTAAGAAGGTAATTTCTGAATTCTAAAACAAATCAGACATACAGAAAGCCAAATGCTGTCAGTATTGTCCTTAAAAATCAACAGAAACAGAATATTATACTATAGTCTTGAGAACAGTTTGTGTCTCAGGAGAAAGCAGAAGCTAATATCATTCTCTGCATCTGGGTCACTATCCTGAGAAATATAGTATTCGGTGCACTGTGCATTTCTACAGTGCAATAATCCAAATTCCTTAAAGTAAAATATCAAAAAAAATAAAAGGAAGCAAAGAAATGAAAAAAATTCATGGTAAAAACAGAAACAAAGATTATGTATATAGGTAGTGGGATGAGGGAGGGCATGGGAAAGAGAAAAATGAGAACCAAGATGGGTCCTGTTCAGGTACAAATCCTCAATGATGAATGTGATCATAATGTATATATAAAATGTATTGATAAACTCAATAAAGAAAAAAAAGGACAAGAGACTGAAAAATAAAGCCCCATTCATTTTGAAGGTTTTTGTTTTGTTTTTCTGGTACTGGAGATGAAACTTGAGCCCTTGTGCTTGGAAGTTAAGGCTCCATGTCACTGAGCTAAATCCCTGGACCTTCATTAGTTAGAATATATCTGTTTTAGGGGCACAGATTATATTTCATTTTTCTATTCCCAGAACCTATCATCATGTCAAGCAGAGAATAAAAATTTGATAAGGACAGAGGGAGTCAATAAAAGAAGAAGAAACGAACACTTTCATTTAGAGCTTATATTCACACAAACTCCAAAGTGTAATGGAAATTCCCTAGAATTAAGCATAAACGAAAATTTAAATGAAAATATAATGAATATGTTTAGAAGAAAGGTATGAAACCAGCCCAATTCATAGGAAACCACTGGAGTACTGAATGCAAAAGATGAGTAAATCAAAGGATGACCTAGAAAGATGCTCTCTGAAAGGGAAAAGAGGAAAAAGAGGAGGAGCAGCATCCACATGTAGAGTGAATTAGGCTTCCAGGTACTAGAAATAACAAGTCAAAGTCAGTATGTTACTTGAGAAACTGACACAAGGATCCCAAAAATTCCAAAACTTGGGCAAGCTAAGCATAAACATTCAAAGAAAATTGATACATGCTGGTATTTTCCACTTAGTTACTGATTATGAAATCTACTTTTCTGAATATGGAATCTACTCCTCAGAAATCCAAATTACCTCGTGAATTTGAGCAATCAGTCAGCTAAATATTCCCTGAAATGAAGCAGAAAGTCAAATGCAGTTCGTCTCATATCTTACAAGCTTCCTCAAGAGCTGCCCTCTGTTCCACCTGTGCAGCCACTCACCTTCCTTCTGCCTCCCAAAGCTCTCCCAGCCTCCTGGGCTCTTCCTCTCCTCTCTTGCCTGCCTGCTGACCGCTTCCTGCTCTACACTCTCCCCACAGAGGGTTCCCCGCCTTCTAGACCGACACCGCAGGGAGTGGTAACAGCACAGACTAGAGGAGCAGCTCGCATCGCCCTGTCTTCCCGAGGCTGAGCAGGTGCAATCATCCCCCTAATCTGAAGTTTCACTTCCACACTTCATTGCTGCCCTGCAATCAGTCTGAAATACACCGTACTCCAGTACAATGCTGTGTGAGAGGAAAAGACTGTTTTCCTAACTTTTATATTGTTCTGTCGTTGTTCATCCCTTATTATGTAAATTGATAAACTTTATCAGAGGTATGTATATAGGGGAAAGCCCATATATAGATATATACACTCATTATGTGGCTCGGTACTATCTGCTCAAGGGATCATGGTACCTGGTTGCTTTTCAATAAATCATTTGTTAAGTGACAGAAAAAAATGCATGAGCAAAAAAAAAAATTATGGGGTGGAAGAGCAGAGACTATAGGCTAGAGCAGGATCTTAGCATAAAAGACAATACCTGCTCCAGCAGAGCACAGGGGTGGACAAGTCCCTGGTAAACCACAATAGGCTCCAGGTACCTGGACAACAAACTCAAAGAGGTATTCTGCTAATTTTACAGTTTTAACTGGAACCTAGCCTGATTATAACCCTCACCAAAATGGCAATAACCTCCAAAGTCATAAGTATATCTACTTACATCCCTAAAAGCAGAAAATATTGAAAGGGTCTCAGAGAAATTGTTTTCATGAGATGTTCAGGTTCAGAGCACCTTAAATTAGCCTCATTATATAAATATATCAAAATTCATAGGGCAGGAGATTTGGCTCAGTGATTCCACCACCTCCCTGGCAAGCAGAGGGTCCCTGGTTTGATCCCCAGTGACTACATACAACACTGCTGGGTGTGGTGACTCACGCCCACCAGCAATCAGTATCATTTACCACAGTGCTGGTCATGGTGGCTCACATCTGTGATCCCAGCACTCAGGAGGCAGAGACAGGAGGACTGCTGAGTTCCAGGCTTGCCTGGGCTACATAGTGAGCTCAGGGCCAGCCTGAACTACAAAGTGAGACCCTGTCTCAAAAAAAAAAAAAAAAAGAAAAAGAAATACTGAACGCTTAGTATTATGAAATTATTTCTAGCATGAGACCTTGCAAGACATTAAATGAACCCATACTAATTTTTCTTTTTTAAATAATGAACTGACAAGTTCACACAGTGAATATTTAATTTAGAATAGACTGTCCATGGCTGTGCCCATCATTCATTTTTTTTCTAAAGCTCTCCCCTCTAAATACAGCTAAAAGGACCTTCAGATAAAAATATGCAATAGTCCATAAATAAAACATCATAAAATAAACATGTCGGAAAGCTGATACATGCCAAAATACTTCTCTACGGACACATAAACACACACACACACACACACACACACAGCACTTGAACTGAACTAGAATATAGATGCTTTCACCTGTACAAGCTGTAAAAGTAAGTCTCTATAAAGAAAAAATTAGTCTAATGTGAACAGACATTCCCAAAGTTGTCTGCATGAAAATGGAGCTGTTCAGCTGCTGACAAGCACTCTGGCTCCAAGTGACAGTCCTTCTGTTTGTAAATGCACATTCCCTTATGTTAGATAGACTGACATCCAAGGACAACATTTGTACCTCATTTTCTTGCACCCATCTCTGGTGTGTGTGTGTGTGTGTGTGTGTGTGTGTATACAGTCAGATCATACTTAAACATCAAGAGACACAGAGCCTGGACTAACCATAGGTTTTAGATAAGCATGAAAACTTCCAATACAGATTTATGTGGACAAAGTTGAACATAACAACACAAACACAAACAGCTTCCTTCACACAAGAGCCACACTAAAGACAGGTTCACACTAAAGTCAGAATTGGGTTGGGGCAAAGTTATGTCATTTTGCACAGCCAGATTACTCATGTTGTTCGTGATATGATGGAAAAGAAGTGTGAGGTTGCCCCTCCCTCCTCAGAGACCTTTCATGAAGGTCACACATCCTCTGGAAACCCTTCTTCCATTTGGGGCCCTGGATCTTTCCTCCCTCTGCAGCTGTCCAAGTATGAAAGCCTGGAAGAGACAGCAAAATGAAGTTATTTTTTACACAGAGCACATTCCATAAAACCCAAGGCTTCTCTTCTGGAGTTGACACTTCTTTTCTACTCATCATCTGCCTCTCATCTTTCTTTCCTTTTCATCTCCTCAATCCATCTGGTTCAACTCTGATCTCCACGAACACCTTCTGTGGCTCCAGGCCTTTTGTTCTCCCATCTCCACCTTTACTTGTATTGAAAAATGGTGCATTGTGGCCTTCCTCCAGGCCCAGGGTGGCAAAGCCACATTCTCCCCAGTACCGTTCCATCTTGGGCCTTGTGATCTCAGCTCCAGTAGGGGGTTCCTGAGCTCTAGTTTTGTCTAGTACTGGAATGCAAAGACGCACATCTGTTTATGAAAATGTGAAGACCACAAAGCTATGGGTAAAACCAGACATTTGACGAAGAATGGATTTTCATTCATTTCTATAAACAAAGCATCGTGATGGGAAAGCTCAGTGGTTTGATTTTTTTTTTTTTTGAGACAGGGTCTTGCTTTGTAGTTCAGGCTGGCTCTGAGCTCACAATGGAGCCCAGGCAAGCCTCGAACTCAGCAATCCTCCTGTCTCTGCCTCCCGAGTGCTGGGATTACAGGCGTGAGCCACCACGCCCAGCAGTGGTTTGATTTTGACTTGGATTCTATTCAAAAATATACATTACTTGCTCAATGTAAAATCCCATATTCTCAATATCTTTGGGGATTTTGTTAACTTTAAAGAATACAAAATTAAGTGAACCTGAATTGAGCAAATAATTCCTACAGTGATGTTGCAGGGCATTCATAGTGTAATGTGACCACAGAGGAGAAACTGCTGATACTCACCTGTTTGCAGGAAGAAGGGTGAGGTAAGCATAAGCCTCACCAGCCTATATACTCATAGTGGGAAATGACACAAGTCCAGTGCTGCCTCACAGGCCCCACTCACACACACAGAAAGAGTACTTGCAGAAACAACTTGGGATGACTCATTAGTAAATATTTCTAATGTGCTGTATTGTCACCAGAAAAATACAGGCATAGAACTTGGAACGTGCTGTGGACTCACACGGTCCCCTGGGCACGACAGCTTTTCAAGGCTTGTTTCACATAGCAACCTTGGCACAGAGGTAGGGGGAGTATTTTAGTTTCCTTGGGAAACTAAATTAGGAAACAAAATATTAAATAGGTGTTAAATACTAAAAATACCTAAAACCCAGCTGCCTCTTTCAATCCAGGCCACTGGCTACATTCGGAATCCTCCACCAAATGCATCTATGCATCAAATTGCCGTCACTCTCAAGACTTTCGATGCCCCTCCCTGCCTTCATATGTGGTTTAATGCAAACTAGCCTGTCAGCTTTGTACCTATACATCTTCCTATGTGGCACACGCCCACAACACCTATGGGAAACATACTTACACCACCCAAGCTTCCTCACACACAGATACACACACATTCCCCGCCCCCTCCCTCCCCTAACTATGGTTCTTATTTACACCTTCCTACACACACACATACACACACACATACACACACCACCACCACCGCCACCACCGCCACCACCGCCCCCATGACATCACTTATCTGTTCTTTCCTATATTTACCTATTCTTACCTACGTCCATACCACTTAGTCTTCACACATGCACACACACACTCCTTCCTACACATACTCAGGACCCCTTCCCTTTTCACACACAACCCCGCCCTCTCCCCAAACACACCCCACCCACTTGTCCCTGCCGTGGCCTCCCTTGTCTGATCCTCCTCATCCTACCAGAGCAGCTCCCCAGCTCGTGACCATGGATGAGCCTGATGTGAAAAAAAGCCTTCTCTTTGCAGCACTTGACTTGTCACGCATTTTCTCTCTAAAGTCCGCAAAGGGGACAAAGCAGTGAGATGAGGAGATTCGGAGTCTCCTTAGCACTGACACTGGTGCCTGGGACCGTCCCGAGCTGTTAATGCTGGACTGGGCTTCCTCATGTGCTCAGAGAGTGGTCGGGGGCTGGCAGGCAAAACAAACAGGAAAGAATACAGGAAGGCACATGGCACCATTCATGGTAGTGTGTGTTCACTCAAGAGATGCCTCGCTGCCTTCCTGAGACAGGACTTCCTGGAGTGAGGGAACACTTACACTGAAATGCTCCTGGGCAGAACAGAAACAGAAGCCTAATGTGGAGGACCAAGGGCCTCTTCCATGGGGCACAGGAAGTCCTCTCAAGGACCCCAGTGAAGTGTCCTGTCAGTGCAGCCCATGTGTCAGTGCTGACAACAACTGACTGTCCCCCTTGTCTCCTCAGAGCAGATCCAACAGATATCAATAGTGTGAGGGCAGAGTTCATCTGCGCAGGCAAAGACCTCTGCAATTTTATGTTTATAAGGACAAGAACACAAAAGTACAAGTTCACAATGAAGTGGCAGACCTTGAAGGGGGCTATAAAGTCCCTAAAGTTTAAGTGACACTGCCACCACTGTGACTTCACCTCAAGACTCAGTTTTCCTGATAGATGGAGAATTCACTGGAATCGGGGCCTGTCCTTACTCTTAAGGGGGTTCTGTGGGTTGTGGGCAATGAGTGCTTGGGATAAGTATGCCCAGCTAGCTGTCTTAGCTGATCCCCTCCCATAGTTCAGAGTATTATGCCAGCTCTGGGGGCAATGCAATTCAGACACAAGATACAGGTCCTGGCTGTGGGAGGGTACCTTGGGCTGGGTGGAGAGGGAGACAGTCAGAGGAATGATCACAAAACAAGGAGGCAAGTACGAGGCTCACAAGACTTTTACAGAGCATGGAGGAGCCCTGTTATTTTGCCTTCAGTGAGGTACCATTGCACAGGCTCTTCGAGACAAGGATGTGAGGCAGAGAATTTCAGGCAGAATGGAACATGGGCATATTAAAAGCATGGTGAACTGTGACTGGTCAAGGGAGGGAGTGTAGAATTCAGTTATGAAAAGCAACAGGAAGGGAGATTTGTAAAGGAGTCTATGCTAATAAGCAGAGTACAATTGCCAACATGTAGAACGTACAACTTATCATACCCACCAGGATCAACAGAACACCAGCTAGTCCCATTAGGTTTAAAGTGGGATTAGATTTTAAGTAGCCAAGGCACATATGTTAATTAATCAGTTAATCAACTAGGATTTGCTACACTCAATGCAAGATAGTTTTCCTTGTTTTCCTCTGACTGAAAAAAATGAATGATATGATTCCTACAAACTTTATATAGATTAGTTGGGAAGAGAAAACCAGTTCCTGCAAACAATTCCAGAGCCACACCATGTTCATTCACATGGCGTTCACATGCAAAGTGCAGAGTAGTTTTAAGTAGGAAAGATTCCAGGGGAGGAACTTGAGTTCGAAGAGAAGAGGACGCACAGCTTTTTAGCTGGAGATTCCCATGGCCTCTGCACCACATTAGGACCCATCCCAGCTCTGCTCCAGCACTGATGCCTTTGTGTCCTCAGACCTGACCTTTAACCCCGCTTGCTCGGCAGTTTATTAGTCCCTTTCACTTACAAACACTGAACTAGAGACATCTATATGTGAACATTACTAGTTATGTGCTTTGCAAAAGACCTAAGAGGAAAGAATGGGAGCAAAATATTATAAGAACTGTGGAGACAAAGAATGGCTGTGATCACAAAGTCAACCAATGATAAATGCTGGCATGGCTGTGGGGAGAAAGGAACCCTTCTACACTGTTGGTGGGATTGCAGACTTGTGCAACCATTGTGGAGATCTGTGTGGAGATTTCTCAGAAAACTAGGACTACGGGTCCCATTTGACCCTGCTATACCCCTGCTAGGAATATACCCAAAAGAACTTAAAAACTCA
>PVIC010044891.1:0-14823 GCA_004025085.1 Thryonomys swinderianus
AAGAATAATCAAGCTATGTGGGAGGTTAGTTCACACTGCTTAATTGACATCTTCCTGTTCTTGGTAAAGGATGAAATCATTAAATCTTTCAAACAGGAAATAATACATTTTCTAATAAAAGTTTCATAGTGAATTTAGGGAAACAGCATAAGATTGTTCTGTGGGATTCATTAGTCTGCCAATTTAAAGTCTTCATCTAAGCCAGGATTGTCAAAAGTACCTCAACAATATGCATTTTCCTTCAAGACTGAGAAATTGCCTTCTCCAAACAGGCTTAGGCTACTGATCTTGTGGATAATATCATCTTTCTAGTCAGGTTCGTGGGGCAGGAAAAATTTCATTATAATCTGAGTAAATTCAGGGTCGGTTAAGGGTAAACATGACCAACAAACATGAGAGAGTGGAAGATAGTAACAGAATCAGACCTAGAAAAATAAAAACATAGGTTGAGGATGTGGTTTGGTGGTAGAATGTTTTCCCAGCCTACATGAGCCCCTGGGCGCAATCTCAGCACTAGATGCGAGCACAAACATAATAATAAAATCTTTAAATATGAAGGCCATCCTACAAAGATCAGATCGAGTACAGGCCTTCCTCTCTTACTCCTTCATTCATCCATCCAACCATGCAACCATCGTGTCTTTATGTATGTAGGAGACAACTGACTTCTTCTGGTAAATCAGAAGAAATTGTATAGATTTCAGGTCAGAGAAATATGGGTATGAACTCTACCATTGCTACTTTTTAGCTATTCCATCGTAGGAAATTTGCTTAAACTCACTGTGCCTCACATCTAGTAATAGTACAGTACTTTATGTGTCTTGAAGTTGTGCTTAGGGACTCAATTACATCATTAGATAATGGACTTGGCACATTACAGAGTTCAAATAAAAAGAAGACTTCCAGATCATTCATCAAGAACATTCTTCATCTTCACCTTTACATTTCTACTTTAAGAGCAGCAGTTTCTAAGCCAATGAGTCTGCAACTTTTATGATCATCTAACAGTGCTGTTAACCCACTATCACTAATGTTGATGGCTATGTTGATGACCAGAAGAAGTACTTTTCCAAAACAAAGCTATGAGTGAAGTAAATATTGTCTTTGTTGTCTATTTCCGGGCTTCATACCATTTCTCTGGCTGTGTAGGTTCTGGGCTACCATCTGCTCAAGATTCTTGCCAGCAAGACTCATTCAGGACCATCTACTAGATGGTCCTCAGAAGGCCTGATAACCTCATCAACTCCTAAGAAGATCAGCAATAGGAAAAATACTCTTGGAAATAAGATATTAGAATACATTTTAATTATTCATTGCATAATTTATCTTCTGTCCTCTTCTACTTTCCATTCTAATATATTTTTGCTTTTATGTTCCAAATACATGTACAAAATCATACATAGAATTTAGTTACTGAGATTAGAGAAAACTCTATTATATGTAATTTGGAATATTAGTCATTATAAATAATTAAGGTAATATTGATTCTTATAGCTGAAAACATAATACTGCTTATTTCAATCTGATGTTTTGAAAGTTTCAATGAGCTAAAATTTTTTTGAAATGAATATTTTTTAGTTTACATTCAAAATTATCTTAATGAGGGTGGTAATATTTTTATTTTCTCTTTTGTGAACATCACAATTTTGATTAGTTTTCATATTGTAGCAAAAACCTTATAACTAGAGCTTGAATATTAATTTGTTGTGTTTATTACCTTATTAGTATTGTGATGGTAATGAGTCAGTTTCTACAAGTAATACAAGAGTATTTCATAACATGACAGTAAATACCATAGCTAAAGAAAATGAAGGATGACTTGGAACTAATCTCATAAACAGATCTGCCTCTAAGTCATTTGGAAGGATAATGTTGAAAGTAACTTCTTTAAATTAAATTCATCCTTATAACTTTTAAAAACATTGGTTAGATGTTGATAGAAGAACAAATAAAGGTACAAAGCAAAGAGCAGAGTAAAGGTAATAACTACCATACAAGCACATATTTAAAAAGAAAAAGTGCAATCTGCTTTGAAAACCTCTGTACAGCTGGAGACAGGGGTCAGGAGGAAAGTAGTACTTGGTAGATAAGTTAATGTCTAGAAGGAAATATTATTTGTCTTGATATTAATAAAACTATGCTAAAAATAAATAAGCCCAAGAAACTAATCGAGTTATGTTTTCAACCACAAAGCTCCTTAGCAGTACCCAAAAGGTATCATATTAAGCTATTCACACCCTCTTAAGTAATGAATAAATACCACATTGTATATTATATAAGCTTTTGCTAAGCCTTTTTCTTTCTTGTTGAAATTACTTAATCCACACAATTTTCAACTCAAAAAACTGGCAAAATAATGAATAAAAGCAATTTATTGCTTCTTTTAAATCTCATTTGGATTGACATAACTGCAGTAAAAATATTTTTTATAAGACTAAGTTCTAGTTTCAAAAAACCTGGGATCAAATTCTGCCTCCGATTCTTAAAAACCCAGGCATTGGTTAGGAGACTGTCTCTCTAGCCTTCAGATGCCAGGAATAAAAGTGTTATACTTCTTTTGGTGTGTTGTGGCAATTACATGAAATAACATGTTGAATGCTTACCTAAATTATGCATGTGATAGATAAAAAACAGGTAAGACCTAAGTTTTTGCTCATATAGTGAGATGATTCTATAATTCTTCGCAGTGAATATCTCCTTACTTGAATGTCCACCCTATGCCTGACAGACAATATAAAAGGCTCCTGCCATTTATTATTTAAACCATAGTGATAAAGTGCACATAAATTAAGTATTGCTCAACTGGTTATCGTACTGCTCAGCATTTATAACCATTGGAGCCCTCTATTTTTTGATATGTAGCTGATTCATACCATGCTTGATGCCCTTCTGGTCAAAATATTTATCATGTTGAATTTTTAAAGACAGGCTTGGCTCCTGTTTTTAAGCATACATTTTTAGTTTAATTACTTTCTTATTTTAATCTATCAATATTGCTTGGTTAATTAACAACAAAATCAATGGTGTTGAAGCTCTCTCAGTAGCCCTGAAAATTCCAATTTGCTTCAGGAAATTTGTTTCTGAATGTGAACCCTTTGAGTTTCATTAGACCAGCTATTATTACTTGAACACTGAAAGGTTCACCATTTAGACTATGAACACAAAGACCAAGCAGGTTGGCATATGCCTGAGAATATATTTTTGTTGGGTTTTTTTTTCCAGGTTCTTAAGAGAGAAGTAAAATGCTTGATGGTAAATTCAACCATATGGATATAAAAGCCAGTAAATGTTTCTGTTTTAAAGAATTTCAGACATAATAATGCTGTGTTAAAAGAAATGACAAATAAGCCTACTGTACACTTGTGGAAAAACGGAAAACAAAACAATTTAAGATAGAATGCTCTTGTCAAGAAAAGGCTTTTCTCAGTCGGGTACAGAATGGTTGCCATGGAAACCCATGCTAATTGCTGCTGCTGCTGCTGGAAATGAGTCAACAAGGAAAGCACTGTATAGTCTGAAGCACTTTGCTAAACAAATACCCTCGATAGATTCATAAAAATAGGGAAAGAAGAAAAGTTCCTTGCTTCTACTCCATGCTTAATTTGGAGAGTAAATGGCTCCTCTGCAACTCTGCTGTAATCAACTGATAGTGAGAGAAACTAAAAAAGTAGATTCTTGGGGCTTTTGTTTATTTGTTCACTGGCACCTTGCATAAATCAGAGGCCAGCTTTGGCAGATCGCAACCTTGCCAGGCTCTGGCTGATCTCCAAGAGACACAGAGGCCAATGCTGCAGTGACAGAGCTTTGCCTACAAGCTTTTGTTTCTAAGTACTTGGTGATTGAAAGGAGGATGCAGTTAACTTATGAAGGGAAATTGCATGTGAGGTAAAAGTAGCTTGTGGAAATGAATGTATTCAAGATTTTTAAAAATCATGGTTTTACCAAGTTTAGTTTTGCCATGTTATAAAAGAACTCATTTCACACAGTGAAGTTATGCATATCATTATGGGAGGATGCCAGATGAGTAAGGAGACACGGGGTTCTTACACTGAAACGTGTTTGAAGGTAGAGGTATCTCCTTGAAGAACAGGTTTTATTTTTGCTCTTTAAGATTTTCATTAATAGTCACAGATTTTGACTGATCTTTACATAGTTACCTCTACAGCAGTTTTCTGAAATGCATCTGCAAACTAGTGAGCTAGGATTTTGAGTGCAAAATGATAGAACTCTACCTTTGTTCTCTACCTCAACATATGTACTCAAATTCACAATCTTACTTAGACTACACTTGAACTACCTAACGTGACGTCTTAACAGCTTTAATAGAACTGGCTTAGTGTTAAAATTTAATCAAGGAGAGACATAATAAGCTAATACAATGATCAGCAGAAAGATACAAGTTAAGGATACTGTATTATAGAGCTCAAAGTAATTAAAAATATAGATCAGAAGTAGCAACTACTGAGAAATGCTGCTTTTAAATTTAAGATGCCAGGCAGCAATTAAAAGAAATACAATTATGTAGAATAAACACAGTAATATATATATATATATGTACTATTTTTTGTGAATGCATGAGAAACTATATTATTGTCATTAAGTATTAAAACATATCACATTGTCAAAGGGTTATAGTATGAGACAGTGTTAGAAACATTAATGAGATGAACTGTTGACAAAATAGAGACCTTAAATTAATCTACCCTTAAAAAGATCACAGGAGGATAAAAAAAATTATAATGCAGACATACATGTTAATGCTCATTGTATGTAAGGTCTCCCCTGGTGTATAAAGTTCTGTATGTGTTTGGATACTTCCAAGGACTTGGACACCAGGACTGAGATTAGGGTTTCTCATGAAGAAATGAATGTTTTGGTAGCTGTAAAACCTAGAAATGCCTTAGAAATATGATATGACAAAAGAATGTAAAAATATTGTACATTCCTCTAAAATGTCATTGGAGTGAATTTTTGGAAAGTAAGTTTTCTATACACAAGGACCAGACTTTACCAGTTACCTCTATAGCCTTAAATCACTCTTCCATGTTTGTTATGATAGAGTGATAAAAATCAACAGCTTGTAATATGTGTTTGCTCTTACTGTCTTGTCTGCACTACAACTGTCAAGCTTTGAACACCTTGTTGCTCAGAAGCTTATGAAAATTAAGAACTACATATGAAAAAAATCAACTTTACATCACAAGGTATGCTCAGTGAGCAAAGTGACTTCCAAAAGTTCTTTTCTAACACATTTCTGAGAATAAATGGGCAAACTATACCTTTAGATGCATTTTCAACCTTCTGTGCTTCCTTCTTAGCAATTCTCATAAACTATAAATGTTTTAAGTGAGTCACTGTGTATCCTCTCTATTCATTTTGGCCATTATTGTGCTATGAAATATTGTCTGCAAACATCTTCTTTGTACCAGCCCCTGAAAGGACTTGATAGATTTTAAATCACTTATAAACAGATATAGTAATTCTTTGTAATTTTCAAATTATAACTGAATATATATATATATGGACCATTTGCCAATAATCTTATGAGGGAAGGTACAATATAAGTAATTATATTATGAAATTCTGAAAATTAAAATACTCATGGCATCGAAGTATAGAGGATGGAGGACAAGAAGACCGAGATTTGCAGTGTGGCTGAAGGTGGGGTACCAGGCCAGGAGCCTGTGATTACTGACCACTTGAAGAAAACAAATAGGGATTGAGGAAGCAGAAGGAAAAGTGCCCAAGACATGTCTTATTCACTTCCTAATCTTGTTAGGGTTGGCTCCAGACAGGCAGATGTTAGAATAGCCACACAGCTTCCCCTGTCTGTAAAGCATCACTTGGTCTGAATGACACCCATTGAAGAGATATATGGTGATTCTTGAACATATGGAGTATCACCTTTCATAAAAAGGTCGTAAAATTTTCATTGGAAAATATGTCAGTGATCTAAAAGAAAAAATTCTAAATCAGAATTTGTATCTTTGTTTTTCAAAATGAAGTTGCAAGTTTAGTATTTTATATAGAGTATCCCTGACCATGAAGCAAAAGACTAATACATGTTTTTAAGAATACGCCTAAGGTTCCGGGCATGGTGGCTCACGCCTGTAATCCCAGCACTCAGGAGGCAGGGACAGGAGGATTGCTGAGTTTGAGGCTTGCCTGGGCTCCATAGTGAGCTCAGGGTCAGCCGGAACTACAAAGCGAGACCCCGTCTCAAAAAAAAAAAAAAAGAATATGCCTAAAAATGTTGGTTTCACTTATTAGGAATTTGAGACCAGCTTGGGCAACATAGGGAGAACTGGTTTAAAATAAAATAAAAACAGAACAGAATAAAATAAAATAAGTAAAAGCCATTTTTTTTCTTTGACAGTAGTTGTTACAATGCAGAAGAGCTCCAAAGGCAGGAACTTTATTACTCCAATCCTTTATTTTTTCTATGCTGAGGATCAAACCCAGGTCCTTGCACATGGTATGCAAGTGCTCTATGTAGCTACGCTAAACCTCCACCCTTATTCCAGTCTTCTCATTGCACTGCAGATCTGTTATTTAAGCTGATGTTGGTCATTTTATTTTAAAGAAAGATAAAAGCAAACTAGAAGATTAAGATGTTAAATGGAATAAGGAGAAAAACTAATGATTTACTTTGTGAATCGTTTCATAAAATAATCATTTCTTCTTATTAGTCTTCTCCTTGGAGAAAGAAAGTTTAAATATTGAAATTCCTATGTACTAGAATTAGGAAACATAAGTAAAAGCATTTAAAATTCCAATAAGATGAAAAGAAAATAATGGGCCCACTGAAGCTATTTTTAAATATTAGTATATTTAATTAAAATAAAGTATTTCCCTCTACTGAATGTAGAAATGTCCCTCATTAATTCAGTATGGAAATACTGTTTATTGCCCCCAAATTTACTGCTTACAAATTATTTCACAGACTCCAAGACTAAACAGAGAAAAATGTTGGTATTGTGTCCACGGTGACCTTCAACAGTAGAGTGGATGGTGTCTCTGCACACGAGTCTGCTCTTAAAAGTGCACAGTGAAGCGGATGACACAGAACATCTATCTGTCCCCAGGTTCACATTATCCTTTGTCAGAAGAGAGATCGCCGAGCTCCTGATTTAGAGCAGCACAGCCACACTTATGGCCAGAGGACAAAAAGGGCCTGAGGTTCTCAGCTCCACTTACAGGGTGTTTCAGTCGCACAATGACTCCAGGCCAGTCATGATGCTGCCTGAGTTTCACAAGAACGAGCTGAGAAGTCATTCAGCACCCATGTGCTTTTCAGCTGTTTGATTACGATGTCCTTCAGAAAGTTCACTTATCCTAACGTTTTATTCTCTCCAGTTTAATGACTGTCCTCATCAAGAAAACGTTTTACTGATGTCCAACCATTAGTTCCATAGTCTCTACATTGATTCTAGTCTCTGTTTCTTATGTATTCGTTTGTTTGTTTTGTTGGGGCAGGGTCTTGCTAGGTATGTCAAGCTGGTCTTGAACTCACTGTGTAGCCCCTGGTTGTCCTTGAACTAGTGCTAATCCTCCTGCCTCTGCCTCCCACGGGCTAGGATTACAGATGGGAACCTACACCTGGCTTGGGGCATAATTTTTGTAGCACCATTCTGTCTAGATGATTTCCATCCTCAAAATTGTAAAGGAGTTCTAAATATCTTTCTATTTTAATTCAAAACTACTTACTGGGGGCTATTATAGAGAATAAGTACTGCATTATATATCACAAGGAAGAGACGGAAGAAGTACAGGTCCTACTTCAATGCACCTGCACTACTGTGACCGCGATCAGTGCTTTAGCAAGACATAAACAAAGGTATTGTGAGTGTTCAGATAAGAAGAGCTTTGAGGGGAGAACAAGAGCAGCGTCTCCTCTGCTTTGCCCCAGGGCCGCCTTTTGAGGACCTATCTCTGAGAACGATGCCCTCCCACACTGTCTCTCGCCCTCCTTGCCCAGTGTGCCTGAGGAGGAAGCCATCCCAGGCTGAGAGGCAGATTGTCACTGGCTCACTGAAGAGAAGCTCTGCGGGTCGGCCGGAGGCCTGACGCCTCGTGCTGGGGGTGCTCCTGTGGGAATCAAGAGCTCCCGTGCACGCGCAGCCTTCATCTGGGTTTTCAAACTGAAAACCAGCACAGGGAATTTGAGTCTAATTTGTCAGGCTGCTGAAGACGAATCACCTCTGGCAAAGGCAATTTTTCTCTGATCTTGCTTCCTCCCTTCTTAGCTACCTGAACCCATTGCCTTTGGAAATTCTGGGAATTCCCGAACTTGGAGGCAATGACAGCAATTTACTCTCATTTCTAGGTCCTGGTCACCATGCAGGGTTTATTAGCAGTTGCACAGTGGTGAGGAACATGTGCTTTCCTCTTTCTCTGCTCATCAGCCCGGCTGGGGCTGAACTGCATTTCATTAGTGATACCGAATGGGGACTTAGTCTGTGAGACCAGGCCACACAGGGCACGGGCAGCTCCAGGTTCGCTGTCTTTTCCCCCAGGACGCACGATGTTGGCTCAGCTAAGGAAGGCTCTGCCAGGTCTGCGGGGCACACCAGTCGTTCTGCTCATCTGCTCCTCACATGGATTTCCAGACTCCCCTGACGGGCGGAGCACGTGCTCTCTGTAACGTGCCAGGGGGCGGCGAAGTGTGCGGGAATCTGCGGGAGGGGAGAGGCCGGGCACACTGAGGTGGAGGAGTCAGCGCTTCTCAGGAGCTCGGGGATGAAACGGAGGAGTGGCAGCTGCTCGGTACTCTACGTGCATTTCCTAATCTCTCAGACCCAATAAAATCAAACCCAAAGCCGTATCTCAGGGTGGCAGTTGGCATAAACTACTGATACTGTAAGAGTGTCAGTATATGTAGTCTATCAACATACAAATATATATGCTTCTCAAAAACACACCCTTGCTTAATGATGAATATATTCTCAAGATATTTGACCAATTTATTTTGTTCAGCTTTTAGTCAGATTCTTTTCTCTTACATTTTTCATTTCCTCTGAGAGCAGGAATTAATTACCTAGAGGTATAACAAGTAACAGATAAAGACTACACATAACCCAGAAGAAAACAAAGCTTAGTCTAGAAATGAACCCCAAGAGGCTCATTTCCAGTTTGGATAATTTTCATCTGTTCATTACAAATTAAAAAATATTTTATGAGCTGTTGAGAATCTTTTTTTCTAAATGGAGCTTCTAGTGCTCTCCTTAACTGCACAATGTTGCATGAAAATATGATAATAAAACAGGATGGCAAGTTAGAAATGATGGAGTGTGGCAGGATTTTGGAAAACGCGGAACTGAACGGAAGGTCAGGTACAAAATACCACGAAGATGCGATAAAACAACCCACACGGAATAAATTTTACATATAGTTCTGAATTCTACTCGGAAAACTTGCATTGATAAGAACACAAACCAAATACATTTTCCAAGTGTTAGTGGGTCCAAGAGTGATGAAGTATTTTTCTTCATGCTTGTGAAATGGTTCTGTTAGTCAGTACAAAACAAGAACTGAAACTAATTTCCACAAAGCATGGAGCATTTTCTTCAAGAACATCATAGAAGTAAATGTACATGCAAAGTAGTCTTAGTTTTAAAACATCATGTTGTATTAGGTAGAACCTTACTCTTCACAGCTTCAAGAGTTCACAAGCAATTACAATTCGAAGCAATAAAACCATACCTCAATTTGTTGAGTCACTGAGCTTCCGTGAAATAAGCATTGAGAAACCAAGTTTTCCTTATGTTTTGACTCAAAATCACTGGCTTAAGATTGAGGAGTAAAAATTAATTTTTATGAAACATACTACTGTATAATTAATATTTAAACAAAAAACCTTGCTCAGTGCCCATCATTTCCTCCAATTTATAAAACGTCAAAAGTGCTAGTTGATAACACCTGTGGTACACGAGCCCAACCTTACCCAGAACAAGAAATACCATGCTCTACAATAATGTCTATGTAAGCTGTCTTGAACGAGGTTCAGTGCTGCTATCGTTCAGCACGACAATGACATATTATGACAGAAGTAATACCACAACCTACTTCGTCTGACAGACCACACAGGACAAAGCAAATGTGACAGATGCAAACCTCATGGAGCCATTGAAAAAGAAAGAAAGAAAGAGAGAGAGAGAGTGAGAGAGAGACAGAGAGAGAGACAGAGAGAAGGAAGGAAGGAAGAAAAAAAGAAAGAAAGAAAGAAAGAAAGAAAGAAAGAAAGAAAGAAAGAAAGAAAGAAAGAAAGAAAGAAAGAAAGAAAGAAAGAAAGAGAAAGAAAGAGAGAAAAGGAAGGAAGGAAGGAAGGAAGAGAAGGAGAGAGAGAGAAAGGAAGGAAGGAAGAGAAAGAGAAAGAAAGAAAGAGAAAGAAAGAAAGAAAGAAAGAAAGAAAGAAAGAAAGAAAGAAAGAAAGAAAGAAAGAAAGAAAGAAAGAAAGAAAAGAAGAAATCAGTTCTTGTCTTTCTTTCCAGCCCCAAATGCCTAACCTTCAGAAGGCAAACACTGAAAGGATGCCCATTCTCTGTCCTGATCCGTCAGTACCGTCAGGCCCAGACGCTTTGCAGTGAGGCGTGTGGATTCCTGCAGATCCACCCTTGAATGCTAAACAACCGCTCTGCACACTTCTCTCTGCAGAGCTCAGGGAAATGGCAGCGGGAGCGATGAGTGGTTGGCATGGCAACAAGGAAAAGAAAAATTCTGCAACCTCTTGTATTGTTAGAGCAGCTTGTTTACTTGCTTCAGGAGGTGGTGCTGTGGGCTTTAGTCACTTTGCAGAAGAAACGGTTGGTTGTTGGCTAGTTTGGTCTCCATAAATCAGTGGCGTATTATCTATAACAGGTCATATTTTAAAGGAGATGTGGGCTCCTGTAGGTAAAACTCAAAACTAGAAATGGAGGCAGAGGAGAGGAGCAGAGTGAGAAAAGGCAGCTTGGAATTTTCAAAGATTAAAAAGAAGGGGCAGAGAAGCTCACAACACCCTTTGCATTGAGAGATACCATTTTTTCCCCAGCATGCATTTTCCAGTTTCAGTGTGTAACTGCAGCAACAGCACACATGTATGTGGGAATCTGCCTGTCACTGGCTGCTGGGCTCATGAGGACAGTAAAGTGCAGAGCTGGGCCTTGAAGGACCCAGCTCCCTGGGTGAAGCTCGGAAAAGGTGACCATTCTCCCCTCCTAGGATGAGATTAGACTGAAGCACAGCCCAGAATTGCTGGGCAAAAAAAAGGCAGCCTGAGAAATCCTGAGGCGCAATGTGAAGAAATGTAAATTTCTACATTTACCTTCCAGAAAGGGCTGACACTGGCCTCTGATGATGACAGAATCACTCTGTGCTGGGACTGCCGTCCTTACCAGTGGCAAAACACTGAAGCCTTAGGACAATCACAGGCTCTGCAGTCTTTGAACACCTTCATGTTTTGGTAGGTGTCAGCGTCTAAGAGCTGTCTCTTTTTCCTTCTCTCAGGCTGAAATTTGGGGATAAAGTTATTGTTTTATGTCATGCTCAAAGGTCCATGATTGTGAGAGCTTTGCAGCCAAAGACAAATACACCTCTTTGCCCACGATAAGGCTGTGCTTGGCTTTTCTACCCTAATCTGGGGGAGAGGACAGCAGAAAGTGCGTTAATCTTGGAGACCAAGATCTGGGCTCTGGGGATGGTCGTGTGAGCTTTGATGGGTGACTAGCCCTGCAAAGGAAAGAGCCAGAGAAGTCACCTTACAAGTCCATCCTACCTTTCTAATTATTCATAATTATGATAGAAAGTTAGCAGGTTCCATTAGTGTTGTCTGATAAAGGGCACATCCTAAAATTTACACCAGTACTACAGTCCCCCAAACCAGAAACAAAGCAAAACAAAACAGAATAAACTGCTTTACATTTAAAGGAGCTTTAAGATCTTTCACAGCCAACAGCATGGCTGTATAGCCAGATAAATTATAAACCATAGGAAAAATCCCATATTAATTCCTGCATGGGAGACAGTTCTGTAGGCAGAAGGATCAGACTGGATTCCCAAGCACTATCTTTATACTGTAGCTCCATTTTCTTTCTGTGCAATCATGGGCAAGTCACTTAACCATTCTTATTTGTCAAGGAAGACATTCATGACTAGAACTAAAATCTGTGGACACTCAAGTGCCTTATAAAAATGCACACTACTGTGCCGGGCGTGGTGGCTCATGCCTGTCATCCCAGCACTCGGGAGGCAGAGACAGGAGGATTGCTGAGTTCGAAGCTTGCCTAGGCTACATAGTGAGCTCAGAGCCAGCCTGAACTACAAAGCAAGATCCTGTCTCAAAAAAAAAAGGAAACACTACTTGCATGTAACCTGTGAACATCTTTCCACGTACTTCAAGTAATCTCTAGATTGCATAGAATACTTAATATACAGGTTATGAAATAGTTGTTACAATGTATTGTTTATAGAATACTGACAAAAGTCTACATTTTCAGTATATACGCAGTACATCTTCCAAATGGTTTTGATTCACAAGTGGTTTTATCTACAGATATGGAACACTACCACTAAGGAGGGCAGATTGTTGGGAGTAAGCAAGCTTTTCTTCTCTACTGACGAAAAATGAGTGATGCTAAATTGATGGTATTTTTTGAGAACAGGTTAAGAAACAGAAACTACTACTTCATAGATACTGGTGTTTGCAAAAGATCCCGTAAACAGAAACAGAATACAATCTGATTAAATGACAACGAAAACCAGCTACACTGTCACATGTACAAGATTATGGAAATTAACTGCTCTTCGTTACTTAAAGTGTCACTTGGGGGGTTACTCTGTTCCATTTGCACTCTCTTAAATGAGTTTCCCATCGAAGGGTGACAAATCAGATCCTCTGTCCTTTCACAGGGACACCTGCTGTTTTGCTGTTTTGATACGATGGCTACCATGCGTTTGGACCATGTCCCAAGGTGAGAAGCTAAAAAATGAGGTGCCTCATTTGTCACTGAGTGGAAAATTTATATGGAGCAAACTGCATTTGTTTGCTTTGTTCAGTAAAGTGGAAAAGACAGGCAGGAAGAGATTATCATGGTTATTACCAGTCTTATTGACATTTTGAAAAAATTTTAAAATGTTGCTGTCATCTTAATATAGCAAGGATTTTCGTTAGTGGTAAGTAAGATTCTCAGTAACACCACATTTCTTTTTCTAAGGTTCTGTGGCATAGTTTTGCAAAAGAATACTTCAGTAGCCAGAGATTTAGCTCAGTGGTTCCAGTGCCTGTATGGCAAGTGCAAGGTCCCTGGTTCAATCCCTAGTAACCATATACAATACTAGGCATGGTGGCTCACACCCATCGGCAATCAGTACCACATACTACGCATGCCAGGCTTGGTGGCTCAAGCCTGTAATCCCAGCACTCGGGAGGAAGAGGCAGGAGGATTGCTGAGTTTGAGGCTTGCCTGAGCTACATAGTGAGCTCAGGGTTAGCCTGATCTACACAACAAGACCCTGTCTCAAAACAAAACAAAACAAAAAATACCTCAGTGATGAGAAAAAAATCTTAAAGTATCAGAGATTACAGCTGAAAAAATAATTTTACCTATCTTTCTCTGGACTAGTGTTATACTGTATGGTGATAAAACTTTGGAGAGCAAGTTGTAAAGAAACATAACTTAAAATATTATTTCCTTCTGATATCCTCTGTTATGGACTATCATGCTTAAGAATTTTGTAGTCCAGAAATGAACATGAGCTCTACAAAGAGAGGCTTGGAAAACTAAGAGCTGTGGTTTAAATAAGCCCTATCTCGTGTAGGAAGGAAGGGATGGAAGGCATGATGCTTGTAAGCCCTTGGTCATAAAATCTTATTTATACAGATTAATGAAATGAAATAACTTCACAGAAAATTTATGTCTAAATATGAAGAAAGAATTATAGAAAGAAAGAAAATACAGATATTTGGATTCAACCATTACATATGGCTCAGGATTTTATGTCCCTTAGAAATGCTTCACGTGAACTGTTTAAGGATGAACTTTTTTATTTGTTGGTTTATTGTTACTATTGTTTATTTTTCTGAGACAGGGTCTTGCTATGTTGCTTAGTTTAGTCTTGAACTCATGGTCTCAGGTGACTCTTAGATTTCTTTCTCTTAATGAGCTGGGTCTATAGGCACACGGCACCATGTCCACCAAGATTACCTTTTACAGGGAAAAACAGCAACACATTGATAAATTGGTGGGAATGATAAAGGAATCAGCTAGGATATAGCTTCTTAATGGTCTTTAAAATAAACATGTATTTCAAAATATATTGCCAGCTATATCCATGGCTTCCATCATTGAAGAATAGCATTTTTAAAGGCTATGTTTGAGATTTAAGAGCACTGCTTTTACTGGAGATGATTTTCACTACATAATTATAACTTATCCATAAATCAGCAATAAGAAAAGCGATCATTTTTAAGCTAGTGTTTAGAGAGATATTTAATTGCATATGAACTTATCACTGAAATATTCTTAGTATGGATGAGGAAACAAAAATGTTGTATTTTCCTTTGCAAATAGCTTTCCACATTGGCACATTTCATAGTTTCAACACTTGATCTGTTATTTTGGAGAGAGTTAGTTTAAAAGTACAGCATAAACATTTGTTAAATAGGCTGTCTTTCTTCCATTGGGGATGTTTGGCTCCTTTGTCAAAGATAAGGTGGCTTAGTGTATCTGGAGTTGTTTCTGGGTCTTCTAATCTATTCCACTGGTCCTCGGGTCTGTTACTTTGCCAGTACCATGCAGTTTTTATCACGGCAGCTTTATAGTAGAGTTTTAAATTGGGAATTGTAAT
>PVIC010044892.1:0-14822 GCA_004025085.1 Thryonomys swinderianus
AAAAAAAAATTGAAGACACATAACTGAAGGACTGTCAGTTTGGAAACATTTTTTGCAATGTCTATAATCCTCTCAGGCAATCTTAGAATTAAGAGTTATTCTTTACTTTGGAAATCAAAATCTTAAAATGACAATAGCATTCTTTGCTCAAATAGAATTTAGTTCTATTTCATCCCTCAGTAGGCTACAAAATTACTTTTTTTCTTCAAAAAAGGTAAAATGTTTGCCTGATCAGAGGGTGCAATAGATGAGAATTCTTTAAGTACTGACCCCTGAGGCTGGTCAGCAGGAATTGATTTGGTGGGATTACTAAAACCTCTCTCTCAACCCAGTAGGGAACGTGAAGATGCTTGAATACAAATGGTCCTTGAGGGCTTTCATAAAACACCTCTAAGTACAAACAAAGTAAAAGCAAACTCTTCGGAAGAGCCCAGAAATTGAGAGACTCCTTTACTATTCATCTTCCCAAATAAGGACTAAAGCACTTCTGTTAGGTAGAAAGGACCCGATAGTTGGTGTGTTAAAGCATTTTTCTTTAACGTGGCTTTGGAATCAGAAAATTCAGAATTGAATTCTACATGGAACATTGATTGTGTGACCTTACAAAAGTAAACTCTCTGGGATTAAATTTCTGATCTATACAAGGAAGAAAATATCCCCTCCCACACAGGGTTAGTTTTTGGATTATATTAGATAACCCAAGTGTAACTAACTAACCCAAGACAGATACTGCATTCTTTACAAAATTAATAGCTTTCTAATATATTATCTCTTTGAAATCTCTTTGGCTATTTACACCCTCTAAAATGAGTTAAACTTTACAAACTCCAGAGTCAGATTATCTGGAGCGAATCCCAATTTTATCTTCACCAACTACAGTTCTTATACCATTTACCTAATACCTCCACATTCTTATCTGAAAAGGGCACTAGACTTGTCTGAAAGGGATGTTTTCAGGATTAAAAAGATTCCTATATAGGGCTGGAGATTTAGCTCAGTGGTTCCAGGGCCTGACTTGCAAGTGCAAGGCCCTGAGTTCGATCCCAGTGACCACATAGAATGCTGGGCGCGGAGACTCATGCTCACCAGCCATCAATACCACATACCACAGTGCCAGGCATGGTGGCTCACGCCTGTCATCCCAGCACTCGGGAGGCAGAGGCAGGAGGATTGCTGAGTTCGAGGCTTTCCTGGGCGACATAGTGAGCTCAGAGCCAGCCGGAACTACTAAGCAAGACCCTGTCTCAAAAAAAAAAAAAAAAAAAAGGTTCCTATATATAAAACTATTAGAAAAGTTTCTCTCACACTAAGCACTTGGTTTTGACATAGTTTTATGTTTCTTTCCTTAGAAAAACAATTATTGGATCATTCAATCTACATCAGTCCAACACACTATTGCATAAAATGTGTTATAGAGATTTTGAAAACTTCTGAAAATTTTAAACATCTAATTCTCCCTATTTTCATGTGAACTGGGGTCAGACACAGATATCTTAAATAAAATAGTAGTTTGGGTCTATTCAAAGAGGATGTTTTTCAGATTCTCTGATTGGTCACATTTTTTCTGTTTTTAGGCAATAGGGTACATCATCTCTTTTTGGGTTCTTTTGGTCTCCACTACCCACCTGCCAAATAATTCCATATATTGTCTAACAAACTATGGAGTGTCTACTCTTCACGAGGAGCTTGAGGCACTGAGAATACTTAATAAACAAACGTAGTGCGGTCAATTTGTCATGAAATTAGAAAAGATAGTTTTAAAATTATTTCATTAGGTATAATTTCCATATATATAATATATATAATATACATATACATACATTACTAATACTTATATAGTCTTTAAAATATTAAGCAAAATTTTAGGTTGAGAACAAATGGGTACCATATGAATTGTTGATGGAATTTAAAGACCAAATCCACCTACATATAAATTATGAGCCTGTGCAGGATTTTCTACTGGGTGGTGTTTTACCTAACCTCCTATTTCTGGGGAAAATATTTCTGCACTCAAAATTTATTATTCCTATTTCCAATCATGAACTAAATTTGTAAATTGGAGCCATCAGGACTTCACAAATCATTTGGCACACCTCTCAGTGTACGGATATTGTGGTGCTTCTCCCTGTCAGATATGCTCTTTTGGGCCTTTTCCCTGGTGCTCTGTGAAGGCTGTGCTTTCTCTCATCCTGTCGGCAGGTCTGGCTTTGTGGCTTGTCTTGGTCACTGGAATCGAAGAAGTGATCAATGTTATATGTGACCAGCAGTCTTACAATTCACTGTATGATTCTACCTTTGCAATTTTCCTTCCACTGCAGTAATACTTTCTTATGGTTTAGATGAAAATGTATCCCAAGAGCTCCATGAGCTGAAAGGTAGTGCTTTTGGAAAATGGTTATATCAGAGGGCACTCTACTCATCACTGAATCACTCAACTGACGAGTTTATCAGCTCAATGTTCTGTTAGGAGGTGAGGCCTGTAAGGATGTAGGTCATTGGGAGTGTGCAATGAAAGGACTTGTTCTGGCTCTTCCCTCCCTCTGTCCTCCCTCCCTCCCTCTCTCCCTCTCCCTCTCCCTCCCCCTCCCCCCCCCCTCATTCCTAGCTGCCAGGGGATGGTGGCTTTCATTGGCTCTATCCTTTTGTCATGGCGATTCTCCTTTGAGCCAGCTGAACATGGACTGAAATTGTTCAAACCATAAGCCTAATAAATCTATCTTAATTTGTTCATATCAGAGTATTTTGTCCCAGTGAAAAAAAAGTGACTAATACATAGCTGGCCCATGATGGGAGGGTAATTCAAAAAATTTGATCCCCAAATGAAGAAGATAATTGGGGCATAGCTGCAGATGACTAGTATCTAATGTGTAATATGAATGAGAAGTGAATTTTATTTTTATAAATCAGGAACTTTTTAATAGTGTTTGCTAAAGTACAATGTAAATTCATATTTGAGCCAATACAGTCTCTAGTAATATTTTTACCTTTAAAAGGTAGAGATAGTCCTCCAGGTGGTGAGGAATAATTCCATAGAAGGTGTACTTGAAAAACACTGGTTATACTTCCAATATGATGTCAAATATACAGATACAGATAGATACAGAAATGTAAATAATGTGATTGAAAGTGAAAATCTACCTGATGCAGAAAAAGATCTTGTAGTGACAGAGTAGCTGAATGGAGAGGAGGGATTAGATGGAACGAAGGTGCAGCTCCTAACAGCCATCCTGTTCCCAGGCTGGCCACAGCAGTCTCGGACTTCCTAGGAAACCAATTGCCCTTGAAAGGTCTTTGGGGAATATTTGGCACTCAGACTGACAGACACACACAATGACTTTTTAGAACGGGAACAGCTACCTTGAGCAAAGGGGAAAAAGCTGAGACCTCAACAGACTCTGGATGTCCAGGTCAGGGGGAGAAGAGGCAGGATGGAGGGCAGCGTGGCGCACATCGCTGGGCTTGGGTTTTCTGCTGCAGAGCCAGATTTAGCACCGACAGTACTGAGAGCTCCTCCCTCTACTCAAAGAAAACAAGGAGAAGAGAAACTCCTTCATATCTTTGCATAACACAGGGAGAGACCTGTGTAATAATACTTAATATAAGATATATATGTATATATATATGTATGTATGTATATGTGTATATACATGTATGTGTGTGCATATATATATATATATATATATATGTATGTATATGAACAAGAGCAAGCATATATATATGAAAGCCAAAACCTACAGTATTTAGATCAGGTTAAAATTGTCTTATTAGAATTACTTTTTTCTCAAGTCTGCGTAGGATGCTTCCTGTTGTGTTATGGAGGACAGACTGATAGAAAGGGAGAGGTTCAGTTTCAAGCAAAACAATATTGTATTCAACCATAGTGTCCAACAATGCCAGTTTAAGGCAGCTAGATATTAATGCTTGATGTGGCTCCATTCAGGTTTGTTCATTTTTCCTCCAATGGGTCTAGTCAACTTCTAAAGTTATATCCAGCCAAAGCATGTTAGATTTTATCTGGATAAATAAAAGAAAAACAGCACCAATAATCCCATGTGGAGAGTGAAGATACTATCTTTTAAAGAGCAACACCAGTAACAAAACACCATAAACCTTTACAGAAGATAAGAATATAAGGTAACAAGAATCTTTGCTCTCAGGAGAACACTGCATTATCTCCTGCCAACTTCTTAAACTTCCTGATAGAATCAGAAGCTGATGATTTATTGTAAATGGTAAAGAATATTGCTTTGGGGGACTTTTCTTTCCTGGACTCCATATTCTCTTTAAAAATAAACAGAAAACTTTAAATTGGATTTCTGACAGTGCTTGAGTGTTTTCAGTCTGAAACCTATTAAGGAGATTAATTTAAAAATGTGGCCCCATAAGCACAGTATTACTTCTGAGAGGCTGCGGTTTTGTTTTGTGAGGCCTTCTAGACCCTGGAATCATTGCAGACTTAACCTTGACACCTCTAAAGCCTCCCCTGCTCTAACCAAGGCTGTACTCCGTGCGCAAGGTAGGACTTTACTCCAGGCTGCCAACTGAGAAAATTCTTCCAGACACTCTGCTAGGCAGGGAAAATATTGATGTGGGGGTGCATCTTTTCCTGATCTATTCTCATACTTGTAAACTTTTGAGTTTTTAAATAATACATACATATGGTCATAAATCTAAAAGTTATGAAAAGAATGTCACCCAGGGGCAGTCAACATTACCATTTCCTGTATATCTTTTAAAGATATGATTTGCACACAGAGGGACACTTCCATATAGTCACTTTCTTTGAGGCTCAGGTCATTCATCTATTATTCTCTACTTTCACCCTCTATGTTGTTGCTTCTGCTGAAGTCCTGGTTCCCTCCCCACATTCACCAAGGACTATATGACTTCTAGGCTCCTGTGTTTGTCTCCACTTTTAGGTACCTTCATCCTGTATGATGTTAGTGCCCAGGTAGTCAGCAGAACTTGCAGCCTAAGAGCTTCAATGCATAATGCACTCTGTGACCACATCCTGCAATGTTCCTGCATGCACCAGATTCTTCTACTATCATATTTTCTCTGCAACCCCACTAAGCTCTGAAGACACTTTATTTCTCCATATTATAAGTTGATCTTAGCTTCTCTGAATACATCATTTTAAGCTCATCTTATTGACACTCTTGCCACTTACTTGTTCTAGGTATCCACCTTGCAAAAGTCTGGAAAAATCTAATCAACATCTAGACTTCCCTTCTGTACTTCAGCTGTAAATTAATGACAATCCCAGCATGCTGAGTTGTCTTTCTTTCTCCTTTATTTTTACCCTTTTCTTCTGATTGTCTCTCGCACTTATAGAAAAATGTTGCTACCTTGAAAAAGTATTTCCTTGATTCTAATCTCTTCTCTAGGTATTATTTCTATAACTTGATGTCCCTTTATACACACACATCTTAAATAGTTTACTCTTGTCTGTTTACAATTTTGACTCCTTCTTTCACCTATAGCAATATGGTTTTGCTCAACTCTGATGAAAAAAGTCTTAGTAATATTGTAATAGATTTCAATTTGTCAAAGCCAATGTAACCTTTCTAGCCAGTGTTTTACATGACTCTGTCATAGTTAACATTGTTGATGATTTATCTTTAACTGTTTTCCTTACTTAGCTTTTCTGATATGCTCTTGTGTTCTCCTGTTAATATCCTATCTATTTATCTGCATTTCTTTTGTTTAATAACTTCTCAAATGTTCTTTTATTTTAGGAGCCTGAAGCTCAATACCTGGCACTTGAGTAATCTCACTGAACTCCCTGGATTCTGTGATTATTTATACACAAATGATACCTGACTTCATATTCCAGGCCAGAAAATCTTTATTGAGAATTACATCCTTCTGTCTCCTATTGAATGTACCATATGCTCCTTTACTCAATATGTCTAGAATGCTATTCATGAATTTCCATATAAAATTTGCTCATTGTCCTGTATTCTTCTCCTAGAGATAGTCTATTACTTTCACCTAAGAGTACAACATATGCCAATCATGCTGAAATCTACATTACTTGCTGAACCCTCTCAATAATACTTTGAGTCCTTCAAAATCATGTCTTCAAATCTATGCGTTTAAATTTATTATATTTCTTCTGCATTGCCTCCAACCAGTTTCTCTCCATTCTTTTCCAGCTGCAATCTGTTATCGACTGACCTGCCATATTGATCTTCAAAAGCAGATTCAAAACAAAATGTGATAAGCTATTCATGTAACTTCCAAAGCCCAAACTCTTCAGAGGTTCTGAAAAGCTTCAAGTCCTTTGACAAACACATTAAAAAACCTTCATAACTTGGCTCCTGTCTTCTGCTCATCATTTCCAGCCAGTTACTCATACCCTAAGATTCCACAATTATTTCACTCATTGTCAGTCCTCTTCAATTTGTATACTCTGTTTAAATTCTCTCATCTCCTTCCCATTTATCTAACTCCATCTCATAATTTACTTCACAAATGAGATCACTTCCTTTGAAAAGTGTCATAATGTCTGAAGAAGACACTCGCTCCTCTGTTTTACCAGAATGTGCACAGACCTGTATATTTTTTTTTATTAACTTTCAAGCTTCTACAACAGCTTGTATAGTATCTGGGACATAATAGTTCTCAATAAAGACTTGAAGAATGGAGTCCTCAGGCATGATGTGACACTCACTCTCAAGTTCATAATAAAGACACATTATCTACCAGATGGGAATTTAATTAGTAAATTTAAAGGCCATATTTTCAGGTGGTTAACAAAACTCATTTCATGTATGTGGTCTGAAGACAAATGCTAGCTTAAGGGTTAAAACTAATCTTATATTTTTCTAAATGACAACAAAAGGTTATAGAAATTTACTTTCTTAGCAGCAAAACCACAGCTAACATTTAATCTCATTTTAAAGGTGTTTTTCTTTCTGTTAAACTGTTGAGGTATCACCCTAACATGAATTCTAAGAAGGCTAGGCAGCAAGTGACTATTTTAATCATTTTAAGACTGAATGAAAAGAACATTTTCTGTATTCCTGTTCTTTGATAAGTCAGAGCTACTTCTTCAAGAGCTTTTTCTGTTAAAATTTAAGATACAACAGGGCCGGAGGGTTAGCTCAGTGATTCCAGTGCCTGCCTTGCAAGCGCAAGGTCCTGAGTTTGATCCCCGGTAACCACATGTAATGCTGGGTATGGAGACTCATGCCCACCAGCAATCAATACCACATACCACAGTGTCGGGGGTGGTGGCTCACGCCTGTCATCCCAGCACTCGGGAGGCAGAGACAGGAGGATTGCTGAGTTCGAGGCTTGCCTGGGCTACATAGTGAGCTCAGAGCCAGCCTGAACTACAAAGCAAGACCCTGTCTCAAAAAGAATAAAAAAAAATTAAGATACAACAATAATTCACATAGACTTAACTGTGTTAAACAGAGTCAGTCTTTAAAATTTTATTTATGACCACCTTTAGTTTCAGATAGAAATGTATATTCTATAAGAAATAAAATATTCAGGCAAAATGATAACAGTATTTTTTTGTTTTTTAATTTGCTTGAGTTTCTAGTACTGGGCTTCGAATGGAACGCCTCATGTTCATCAGGCAATCACCAGCCCCTCTGCTCAAAAACAGAGGTTTTGGTAACTTATTAGTGCTCAAGATGGACAATTTTAAAACTTGAAGTTAGAAAAATGAAAGATTATCTTAGAAGACAGGAAATATTTGTATTTACTAATAAGCACATAGGGATTTGAAAGAAAGTAGAGTTTCAAATCCCCTTGAAAGAAACAAGAAAATGCCTGAATTAGATGCACATGTTATACCCTTGAGAGGAGGTACATTAACTGCCTGGCAAAAGCCCTTGAGCAGTTGTAAAAAGTACACATATAGGGTCCTTGGGGCAGTACATTTATCAGAGTATTTTAGATATTTTTCATATGGAAATGCTGATATGATTCTAGATATAGGCCATCTGAGATTTGAGAGTACGGAATTTAGTAAAATAGCTTTTCTAGGTATCAATCATAGATGCAAAATGACTATTACAGTGCATCAGATATATAACAGATGGGAATAAATGAGTTTTTATAAGAAGTAATCTTGACTTCTTTGATATCACTGTTTCTAGAAGTGTTACTGCTTTATCTGAAATTTCACAAAGTAATGTTCTGTTTTGAAAATCAGTGAATGATGAAACACTATGAGGAAACTATTATTTCAAAAGTGCCACCCAAAAGGACAATAACTTGAAACTAGGATTCAATCTTTTTTTTTTTTTTTAGACAGGATCTCGCTTTGTACTTCAGGCTGGCCCTGAGCTCACTTTGTAGCCCAGGAAACCTTGAACCCAGCAATCCTCCTATCTCTGCCTCCCGAGGGCTGGGATTACAGGTGTGAGCCACTATGCCTGGCTAGGATTCAGTTTGTGCAATGTGTTGATGAGATGGGAATCTAGCAACTGAGTCATTTTGCAAATATTTTAATATTAGTTGTTGACAAACAAGATAATTTAGAGAAAGACTAACAGATTGATAGGCTGGGAAAATGACATGAGTCTAAAAACTAAAGATATTGTTAATTATATATATTTTAACTGACTAAAATGCACTTGAAGTCTATAACACTGTTCAGAAAGTGACTTAGTTTATATGATTCTAACAGTTCAAAATGCAGCACCATAAAAGAAAAGAATTGTTTACCATACTCCTGGGGGGGAGCATAACTAGAAGTAAGGCATGAAATTGAATAAGAGAGAATGTAGGCTCCATATCCACAAAGTTTTCCCAAAAGTGACAGCTATTAAATTGTAGAATGGCCTCACAAAGGAAATTATCTAAGAGCCATCGTGTAAGCATTTCACACAAGAGTGGGCAAAGTATTCGAAGATAAACCTGTGGAAAGAAATCTCTACTGCTATGGTGGCGTATAGAATGAATGGCCCACGGAGTTTGCCAGCTCTGCCTTGGGAGTCCTGTGTGCTTTAACTGAGTGTCAGTCTTCTCTTGTGAATCTATTCATTCAATAGTGATTTTATGTTTATCGTTTCATTTTTTGTTTCTATTTTCTAAAAGTTCTTCAGCTTATAAATCATTTAGTTTGCTTAGTATACACTTTATAAAAATCACATTTGTACCTAAGCTCTCCCAAGGTAACTGGCCCAAGGAAAAGGCAATAAAAGCAGGTAATATTTTAATCCATTTTATAATATTTTTGAAATATATACATTCAACCCTAAACTAGTAGCCCTTGGCAGGTGATAAGAATAAAAAAAGATAGCTCTAATTTTATTTATTACTATAAATCTCACCCTAGAACTCTTCTAGGGCTCATAAATATGTAACTTCTCCATATTTTGCTAAAAACTATTCTTTTGTTTATAGAGATTTTTTAGATACTGATTTTCTCTTACAGAACAACTTATGAGAAATAGATTAAAAGTATTATGAGGCCGGGCATGGTGGCTCACGCCTGTAATCCCAGCACTCGGGAGGCAGAGGCAGGAGGATTGCTGAGTTCGAGACTTGCCTGGACTACATAGTGAGCTCAGAGCCAGCCTGAACTACAAAGTGAGACCCTGTCTCAAAAAAAAAAAAAGTAATATTATGAGGAGAATAAAAATCTGAGACCAAACATTGGAAATACCTGCTAAATTATTTCTCCTAATCTCTCTCTCTCTCTCTCTCTCTCTCTCTCTCTCTATATATATATATATATGTGTGTGTGTGTGTGTGTGTGTGTGTGTGTGTGTGTGTGCGCATGTGTGTTGTGTATAAAATAATTTAGCTAGTTGTAAATTTCAAAATTTTCAAAATACAAGTATCTAGAATATTATTTTATGTAAGTGACATGATGTAAATAGCCATCATTTTGATAACAATGAAAAGAAACAACATTTATCTAGGAGTCACTTTCAGCAGCACAAATATGGGTGTATCACTTTATGGACTATGGTGTTCTCAGCTGCAGTATGGGGATTTTGTATGAATAATTTGAAAGACTACTTAGTTTTTTTCTCCTTAGCCTCAGTCAACTGGCCAGCATAGAAGCACATTTTTATGTAAGTCTGGTAACAACAATTCATTCACTAGAACATGTATACAATGAGTGTCATTTAAGTACAAAAGCTTAATATGGGCTAGAGACAGAAATGGGTAAGACAGGACTCATCCTCTGGGAGCTTTAGTATAAAATATAAATAAGTACCATTAAATAATAAGATGAAGCTGTTGGCATCAAAGTGAAATGTGCTGAAGAGCTGTTAAGACAGAGGTTATAGAACTTCTAGAGCAGAGCAAGAGAAGGTGGACTATTTGGCAAGTATTTGAAAAGACAAGCTCCTGTCGGCCTCCTCACAGCAGAGAGGCTGAGAGATGGCACTGCTGCCACTTCGGCCTCAGGCCCTTTACAGAGTGTCAGCCCCTCTGCAAACTCCATCCTGAGAAAACAGTCAGCAGCTAGTGTGTTTTGTTGTGAAAATAAGTCTTTCTAAAATGGTGAAACTGAATAAAGTTTCTCTTAATTGAAATGTCTTTCAAATGAAAGGGAAGGAAACAGGTGATGTATAAGGGTGGTATTCTTAAGGAAATAGGCTTTTCTTCCCTTTTTTTCCACAAAAAGAGCAAACATCAGTCTTTTCATCCAAAGTGCACATCCTGGGATCTTCCTCATGAGGCCCTCACATGGGGATTCTCTATGGAACATCTGAGCCAGATCCTGCTTGATTTGCAGATGGTATGGGGCTAAGAGAACAAATCAATTGAGAAGACTCTTCAAGGGACTTTACACATATTTATAGTGATGCAAAAGCGAACTCCTGTGAAAACATTCCAGTCTCCTGAGCTGCTAAAGGGGATGAGGATACTCTGTAGCTTGGCATAATACCTCAAAATTATGTGGGACATTTGACATTCCACAAAGTGCTTTCTCCATACCTCATCTCATTGAATCTTATCTTGTCCTATGCTTGTTTTAGAAATATTCACAGATTTTCCAAAAGTTTTCTGAGTAAAAATGTGAATTCATATAGGGATTTATATCATGCCCTGTACTGAGGAATGTCACTGTCTTAGAAATGCTCCTAGTATAGAGACAAAACAGCAAAACATAAGTGCTACAAAACAGATCCAGTGAGCTTGGCGTGAGGAAAGCTGCACAATGGGCAGCAAACACGAGCACGGAGATGGTTCTGTCAGAGAAGGGGTTGAACTCTTGGCCCTGCTTTCTGTGTGGAGACTTCCTATCAAGTAGAGGCACATCACAATTAGGTGAGGACCTTTTAGAGATAATTTTGAAGATTCTCTTTCCTGAGAGTTTCTGATTCAGTAATCCAAGGTCAGTTTTGAGAATTTAATCTTAAAGAAAAACAAATATGTTCTTAAATGTTAATATAAACAGTTGGTTACACATCAGTTTTTCTAGAATTAAGCTGCTTCTCTTCGCCTCTGGTGAATATTTCTTCCTTTAGCTTTAAGCTTGCTTTTAAATGCAATGAACTTACCTCAGTGAGACTTTAAACTGTTATAACCCAGAGACTCCAGTTGTTCACTCTTCCTGGGTTAGATACTCTTTCTGTTTGTCATTTTCTGAGGGCCTCATCTTTCCCTGAGACATTATGAACCCCCCCCACCACCTGTAACCCTCAGCTATGGTTTTTCACACATCCATCTCACCTAAGTGTCTGAAGGGCAGGGTTCACAACTGTTCTTCAGCCCCTGAACCTAGCGTAGAGCCTGGAGAGAGAGACTGAGGTCCACAGAAATGTAAGGTAAGTGACTCAGTTAATTAGAGAATTAATTTATGGCCCACTCTGTGCACAACATCTGGTAGTCACTTTGATTTACAAGAAAAGATCTTCAGGGCATTTGGTGAGGAAACAAGAGATGCAGGGTGAGTGGGCAGGTCCCTCCGTAATTGCAAGAGGAAAGTTGGCCACAAAAATAAGATTCCTGTTACCAGTCGCCCTGCAACTGGTTTTAGAAATAAGCATTTTGTTCTCATATTGATATGTGGCATTTTTCTTTTTTGGTGTATGAGAAGTACTCTTACCAAAGCCTCAGAAGAAAATGGACTCATTACAGTCATTCATCATAATTAAAACAGTAGAAACAGAGTACTGGTCTGAGTAGACCTGTGCTTTTATAATTCTGATGTTCTCTCCAGAATTTTTTTTTTGAGTAGGACTTTATAATCTTATTTTTATTTTTTTAATGATTAAAAATCATCTCCCTATCTGGGTTATCTCTCATGGCTAAATGACATCATTTTGTATTGATCATTCACATTTCCTTTTCAATCTCTTATAAAGGTATTATTTAAATTAAAATACTAGGTGTTAGTGCCACTTTTCCTTGTGAAATATCTGGTTTTCTACAGATATGTAAATATTGTATCTTTTCCCTGGTATGAGAACCTGTAGATGTAAATGAGTTCTAGAATGTGTGATAAATTTTGTGAAACAGGAAATATTCAAAGGGAATGTGGTGGAGGAACGTAATGAGTGGAAAGAACAAATATGATTTGGAAAGAAAAAGAAAGTACATGTATATAGGGGATGTGGGTTGAAGAGTGGGTAGGGATAAGGGTAAAAGTGAGAATTAACTTGTGTCATATACTGGTACAAATTCCCCAATGTTGACTGTGACTGTGAGCTGTATATAAAGTGTACCAATAAAGAATTCAATTAAAAATAAAAAATATCGCTGGGCGTGGTGGCTCATGCCTGTAATCCCAGCACTCAGGAGGCAGAGACAGGAGGATTGCTGAGTTTGAGGCTTCCCTGGGTTACATAGTGAGCTCAGAGCTAGCCTGAACTACAAAGTGAGACCCTGTCTCAAAAAAAAAAATATATATATATATATCTGTTTTTCTCATATCAAGAGATAAAAAAAGGGCAGAAGAGCTATCTCACTCTCTTCCTGTCACATAGGGATACAAGAAATGGACAACTTGTAACCCTGAATGGGGCTTCCACTGAAGCCAGTCTGGCATCTTTATCTCTGATTTTCAGTCTCCAAAAGTGTGAGAGACTTATGTTTGTAAGTCATTGACTGCACTTTGCATTTATGAGCCTGATATAGCAATAGATGGATCATTTAATCCTAACTTTCCAGAGACTTTTAATGATAGACACAATTGTAGCTCCATCTTTTATATACAGACAATGTCCCAAATCCAAATGGTTTACAGATAATCCCCCAGCTGCCTTATGGTGCAAATGGATCCTACTTATTTTACAAAGAGACAGCATCTTGGAATATTTAAATATGTACAGGGCTTTGTAAATGACATACACATTTGAACTTGAATTTCTGACTTATATACAGATTTAAAAATAAAAGTCAAAAGAAACTTTGGTGTCCCTTAAAATCCTAGAAGCTCCTGAGGCCTGAGAAAAGATTCTCTGGAATGAAGGGTCTCTTGGGATCCTAGGAACCTGTTACACTTATTCTGGACCCTTAAGTCTTTCTGGTATGACAAGTTATTCAAGAGCCAGGTCAGCTCAGCAGCTGCATAAAAGAGGATATGAATCCTGTCTGCTGTAATGTCACATTATACAGTTTGATGAAAGATCAGGCTCTTCTTGAGCAATCGCCTGCCTTCTGGAGGTTAAACTCTTATGAGTACCAGATTTTAAAATCAGAATGCATGGTTATGGGCTTAGTGTCTATTCTGTGCTTTCTCTGACATTTGACCCCCTATTATGCCTCCTCATCCTCAACCGTAAGCCAACTATCACCTTCCACCCACTCCAGGTCCATTGGTATGGTCTGACTGCAACATCAGAGTCAGTGGGAGCAGGTTCTTCAGAATGCCATAAACACAGCACATGCTCTACTAATATATTCCCCTTTCACATCATTGGGAATTGCTTTTTATATGGCTTAGGTATTCAATGAATATTCATTGGTTCAGCAAAATTAAATGAAGTCTACTTAGACCAACACTCTGTGACTGACCCTGTAGGAATGAGTTTCTCTGGACACTCAGTGGGAACGACAGTGAGACAAGTTTATGGGATTTCATGGATTAGAAAGACTGAAAAATATTTCTAAATATTCACAATGTTGGCTTTGAGTGATGAGAATTGTGGGTGCCTTTTGGAAGTATCTGGGATATGTGTACATTATTTTTCTTTGAAATACTTAGACTGATTAAGAACAGAAAAGTGGATGCTTAAAAACAGAGTATATTTAGTTAGAAAATTAAGAACAAAGTATGTTTTTGTATGAATGTGAGTTTGGCTTAGATTCTTGAGGGAATAAATATAGGAAATCTAACTACCAGAGACTAGAGGTGGCAGTTATAGGAGGTGCACCCAGCAAAGAATAGGGCCGTTGAGAATATTTCATGGTTTAGAAAGGGAATGTACCTCAAAGGCCTCATGTTTTCCCAGGCATTTTGGAAAGTGATTGCATTTTGAATTATGGAAGCAATACAGATGACTTGTTTATAGGGTGTAGAGTCTGGTCAGGAAAAGTGGCTCATTGTGGGCATGACCTGGAAGAGTATATTTCCTTCCCTGGCTTCTCAGTTCTCTCAGTATTTCCCAACCACCATGATGTGAGCATTTTCCTCCACCCAGGCTATTCTGCCCACATTTTCTGTATGTAAACTTGCTGAACATGGCCAGTAACTTGTTAAACTGAGTCAAAATAAATCCCTTCTTGGGCCGGAGGGTTAGCTCAGTGGTTCCGGCGCCTGCCTCGCAAGCGTAAGGACCTGAGTTCGATCCCCGGTTACCACATATGATGCTGGGCGTGGTGGCTCACGCCTGTAATCCCAGCACTTGGGAGGCAGAGACAGGAGGATTGCTGAGTTCGCGGCGGCTTGCCTG
>PVIC010044893.1:0-14493 GCA_004025085.1 Thryonomys swinderianus
TTTCCGGATCTTCTCTTTGGTATGAACACCTGTAGATGCAAATGAGTTCTAGAAAGTAGGACAGCTTTTATAGAGTGGAATATTTCTATGGGAAACTTGGTGTGGGAATATGATGAGGGGAAGGAATAAATATGATACAGAAAGAAAATAAAAGAGCATGTATAAGGGGGGAGGAGGGGGGAGTGGGTAGGGATATGGGGAAAAATGAAAATTAACTTGTGGCATATACTGGTACAAATTTCCCAATGTTATATGTGATTTTGAGATGTATATAAATTGTACCAATAAAGAATTCAATTAAAAAAATTAAAAAAAAAAGAATTGAAAGAAACCAGGGTAGAGATAGGCAAAATGTGACAAAGGATATTTTAAATCATACAAAGGTTTGTGTTTATCTCTTATCATTTCCAAAACTGAAGGGCCAATCAGATCTGCTGTGTTAACTGCACTGCCTAAAACACAGGATATGACAGTCTACTGGAAAGAGAATTGGGGGAAGAATCACCACTCACAAGGAGCTTGTGATTAACTTTTGGGATTTCTTCATTCAACACGAAACTTTCAGTTGAACAATCTCTTTAACTTCTCTTCCTATATATGCACCATGGGATACAGAGATAAGACAAAATAGTGAATCAGTTTTGAACACTTTTGAGACCGTTGAGTTTGCAGTTGTGTGAATTGTACAAGAGTGTGTGCATGTGAGGTTCAGAGGAGAGGTCTGGGATAGAAATAATGTGGTGAAAATTCTCACAACTTGTAGATTTCTGCATGAGAAAACCTTATCTTTTACATTCAATGACGGAATAAATGAAATAATCAAATGGTTGGTGAACAAAATATCATGCTTTTTGCTGGTCAAAGGATATCACCAAATTTTCAAAGCCCCCAAAATATGAACTAATTACTTAGCTACAGTGGTCAGACAAATAAATTAATGAACTTGATCAGTGTAGCCTCCATTCCTTAGTATATCTGTTGTACATAAGCTTTCCACATGAGGCCCAGAGATCTAATCTTACTGTGTGACCTCAAAACATACAATAATATATTTTTCTTTGAGTAAGAAGATCCTAAAGAGTTTATGCAGATTGTTATTTTTCTCCAAATCATCAGTCATATAATTTTTCTTCCATTTTGAACAATCAAAAGTAGAGGTAAAATTCACTTTAATATAAGTTTCTCCAAATCAAAGAGGATTATCCAGAGAAAATGAGATGTACTGAGCTCTTTCTAGGGGAACTGAGCTGGAGCAAGGTATCTGAAGCTATGGAAGCTACTAACCACAGTCAGTTATGTTAGAGTAGAAGACAGTGTTCCCTTAAGTCATATCCTGAAATGTGACAGCTAATTCTAATATGGACAATAGTGAGAGCCACAGGGGCCAGGATTAGAGCTCTATGGCAGATATTTACCCAGCATGCATAAGTTTCTGATTTAGTCCACAAAACGTGTGTGCATGTATGCACACAACTCAGACACCTGCACAAGGAAAAAATGTAAAACCTTCACATTTTTACATCTCTGGTGCCAAAGAGAATACAATTCTGTAGTCCTTTAAAATATTCTTCTCCTATTTATACCAGGGAAGAAATCAAATTAATACCTCCTATAAACATCTTTATCCTTTACCAATTCAATTCAATATTGTTTCCTATGATCTACACAAATAAATTCCTAAAACAGTACATTGGTAGAACTTATCTCTTATTGAACAATAGTGGATTCGTACAAAATATAGTGTTTAAAATACTATGATTAGTACAGAACTTACTAACTGCTTGGAAAATAATATGTTCACCAGAAGAAATAATTTCAAAGGCAAAAGCATAAATTAGTTTTTCTTGAGGAAAACAGAGAGGAGTGAAGTTTCTTCCACAAAAGGAACCAAAGGTAAACTGGCCTGATATCTATCATTTTCAGAAAATAAAAATTTAATAATTGGAACTTTTCTCAATGCCCTTTCTAATGTTCATAAAAGCCAGAAGAATTAAAGAAAAGTAGAAAGGGTTGTACAGTATCCTTGAGTTATTATCTTGGGTAAGCAAGAATTCTGCATTCAACTGGAAAAAAGTGAGATATTACTGCATCCTGGCAAAGACACTGTGTGAGGAAACCAGAAGGGGAAAGGGACTGCGTCATTGCGAAGGCTGTCATAGTCAGTCTGCATGTGGTCATCAAGGAGGGAAATACTGACTGTCTCCAAACATCTTGTCATACACTTGTAGCCAAAATACTACAATGAGATGGCAAGGTCCTTATTTTTAAAATCTAGAGAGACCAGACCTTTGACAGAATACAATGGAAGATGGTTAAAAACATCTCTGGAAGGGTACATAACATTGACACAACATCCTGTGTGATGCTGCTGTCTCTCAGGAACCACAGAGAAACTATCTTTACACCTTCTCTGATACTGTGGCATGTAAATGGTCAAATTGTAAAATGCAATTTGAATTTACTATTTTCACGGAAAGAAACATTGAAACAAGAACTGAAGCTGAGTGGTTGTTCTGGGTTTCCACAGTTCCATTTTACTAACTCTTGGCCATTGTGAGGGTGAAATTATAGTGATTTGCTTTATGTGACTTAAAGCCCTGAAACTCCCCCGGAAGCATAACACTGTTTACAGAAAAATGTACAGATTGATGACTTGTCTTTGCTTTAACTTATTACCTGATATGCTTTTGCCTATGTGGTTAATGGGGTATTAAAAGTCAGTGAACACACAATTATCCGCAGTAGACCTCAGCTTCAACTTCCCTCGTCCCAAGGAGATCACGTTCATTTTCATGGTTTGCAAGAATGAGGAAAGGACATAAAAATACTTTCCCGAGGGTCTGGAACCACCTCAGTGTGTGTCTGTATGTTCATTCTCTTTCCCACTTCAGCTGGGAATAACATCCAGTAATTCAATAGCTTTAATTATGCAAAACCAAATGGACATAAAATAACTTTTGCAAGTGTAGATAATAAGTAAATGATAAAATATCCCCTTGAATAAATACATTGTCGAGGTAGTGACAGAATAAGTGGATAAGCAGTATTGACTAGTAAAGGCACTATGTGCAAAAATGAGGCAGACTCAATGAATTCGTGGAGAAATGTGTTAATTTTTTTTTTGAGACAGGGTCTCGCTTTGTAGTTCAGGCTGGCCCTGAGCTCACTATGGTGCCCAGGAAAGCTGCCACGAACTCAGCAATCCTCCTGTCTCTGCCTCCCGTGTGCTGAGATTAAGAAATATGTTAACATTAGTTCTTAGCTAATTTAAAAACTCATTCCATGTTCTTTCCTTTGAGTGATTTCTTATCTATAGTAAAGCTTTGTATCAAAAAGAAATATGATGTGAGGCATTATTCTTCTAGTTTCTAAATTGTAAGAAAAAAAATTATTTCTAAATGTGAAAGAAGATTGTATTAGTGGATGTGAGAATAAAAGAAGAACAGCAAAATTATCTGCTAGAGAACTAGCCAGGATAAATACTCAACAAGATCTAATAAATCAGTATAAATCTAAAAGTATAACTTTTGAAGTAAGAATTGAATTATGGTTGAGGGAGTAGAGACCATTTCACATTGTACTGTTAATATTCTTTGTTCTTCTACAGTTGGATACTTCCATCAACTATTTGCAAAAGAGGATCAAACTTTTAAAGTAATTCAGAGTGGCATGAAAGTTGCTATGAAATGGACTACAGAGAATTAACGCTTTAAACTGTGTTCAAAAAATTTTAGAGAACATTTTGTATTCAAAAGGCTCACTGTGACTAAGATGTGCTTTGTAGCATCTAGCCAGTGCTTTGGTTACTGGCTGTTACCAAGGTGATATGTCAAAGTCAAGGCAAAAAGTACCACTTCACTCCATATAAATTTCAACACATGACATTTCATGCTAGTGTGATATCTAAGTCACATCATTCCTGACTTACTGATCTATCATTATCAATATAATATGATGTTCTCTATAGAAGTAAATAGAAAAAATTACTTCATTTCATGAATCTTTACTGACAATCTATAATCTGTATAACTGCAGACACAGACAACTTACATTTTGATTGTGGGAGTAGCTTCTGAAAATATAGCAATGAACTCAAATATAGCACAGAGAGTGGGAAAATCTGATTTATTATAATTTGAAATATTGAACTTGTCAAGATTGCTAAAAGATAGTTCAACATAGGATTATAATATCCATAACAATTTTCCATAATTACCTAGATGTGTAGAATTCAAGTATATTTTGAATACATTATTTACATTAATATGGCAAATGGCAAATGATATAATGTTGTGTGTAAAATATTTTCACTGTTACTTGGTAGATTAACTTTAACTCTTCATTTTAGAATTCCACCTAATAGCTATATTATACAATTTTTGTGGGCTTTGCAGACAAAAATGTGCATTACAAGTGTGGGGAACCTGAAGAGGATTGGTAGTTGATTCTATGGAAAGAACGAGTTAATGAACATTAGGCAGGTGTATTCGTGAGCGAAGTATCAACTCGAACAAAGAAATGACGCAAGGATGTGCATAATCTATTTCTTAAACTGCATGCCATTTAACACTATGCACATACCAAGTATTTATTAAATGTTTGTATTATTATTTGATTTTTATTAAAATTGTTTCTATTACTCTAATTGGACAGAAGCTTATGAGAGGCAGTGCAACACAGGAACCCGGCTAGGATAATAAGGGCTACTAAGGTATTTTAAGTTTTGTGCACATTCTTTAGATTCTGGAGAGCAATGGAAGAGAAAATTACGGCTTGTGAATTGTTCAGGCTTATTTTTTAAGAAGGTTGAAGTGGAACAGAGAAAGCAGGATTACAATGGCACTTTCACTGTAGCAACCTGAGAAACAAGAAAATCTAAGAAAACTATCATCTTTTTAGTGATGGATGAAAGGAGAGATTCACTTTTGTGAGGGATGGAAACAGAAAAGATAGAGCAAATAATATTTGACTGATTCCCACCATTCAGGGTAAGTACTCAGAAAAATGGTTCTAGAGCTAACAGACATGTATGTTGTCTGAGGATTATCGTGCTTAGGTCCTACATCAGATTTTAAATATGTTCATTTGAGGTATCTATGTGATTTCTCTTTTATTGTATTATCTCATTGGTGCATGTTTAAATACTTGATTACATTCATCGCGTAGACCATGGTGTATGCATACATTATGCACCTTAATTTGTTTGGGTCATCCCCCCCCACACTCTATTGGTCCACTTTCATTTTGAGAAAAGATAGATCTCCCCATTTCCTATTATGTTTTATTTTACTTGCAACTTATGCTTTTAGTTTCTCATATAGGAGTAGTTATATTTATTTATGTGTGTGTAATGCATTCACCCACAATTGTAGTTTTCTATGATGTCTCAAATTTATCCTATGCTGTGGGAAGGTAATATTCGACATGTATAAATACCACATATTCTTTATCCATTCTTCTCTTTTTGGCATATAGGTCGCTTTTAAGATTTATCTCTTATTCATTGTGATGGTATAAACATAGATATGCATGCATTACTATAATAGGATACATTTATCTCTTTCACAAGAATATCTACAAGTAGAATAGCTATGTTAAATGGAATTTCTAGCTTATTTTTTCTGAGAAAAAAAAAACTATACTAATTTTCATAGTGTTTATACAAGTGTGGAAGTGATCTTTATCCCCTGGAGTTTTGTCAGCCTTTGTTATTATTTGACTTCTTGGCGATAGCCATTCTTTCTGCAGTATGATGAAATCCATTGTTTTAATTTGCATTTTTAATTAACAAAGATGAACATTGTTTTCATGAAATGCCATTTCAAGAAATGCCATTTGCGGGCCGGAGGGTTAGCTCAGTGGTTCCGGCGCCTGCCTCGCAAGCGCAGGGTCCTGAGTTCGATCCCCAGAAACCACATACGATGCTGGGCGTGGAGACTCACGCCCACCACCAATCAACACCGCATGCCACAATGCCAGGCGTGGTGGCTCACGCCTGTAATCCCAGCACTCGGGAGGCAGAGACAGGAGGATTGCTGAGTTCGCAGCGGCTTGCCTGGGCTCCATGGTGAGCTCAGGGCCAGCCTGAACTACAAATTGAGACCCTGTCTCCAAAAAGCAAAAAAAAAAAAAAAAAAAAAATGCCATTTGCACTTCTTCAGAGAAGTGTCTACTCATTTCTATAGTCCTTCACTGTATTCTTTTGTTCAGTGGAGTTAATTCTTTTCAGTTCTTTATATATGCTACATGTTAGTTCTCTGACTGAGGTGTATCTTTCAAACTATTTTTCCATTTTATTAGTTGTCTCTTCTTTTAAGTAATGTTTTTGTATTGATGAAATTTATGAAAATTTATGAAATGTCCTAGTGTTTGCTGCTTGTACATTTATCATTGTTTTCTCTTCTTGTTGACTTCTTTCCTTACATTATGTCTAATGACTATCTCTACCTCTTCTGATCAGTTTTGACTTGAAGTCCACCATATCTGAACATACAGTACCTTCCACTTTTTACAACTCCTAGTTCTTGTCATATTATTTTCTGTCCTTTGAATTTTAGTCTATTAAGATTATTTTTGATGGGGCCGGAGGGTTGGCTCAGTGGTTCCGACGCCTGCCTCGCAAGCACAAGGTCCTGAGTTCAATCCCCAGTAACCACATATAATGCTGGGCGTGGAGACTCATGCCCACCAACAATCAACACCGCATACCACAATGTCGGACGTGGTGGCTCACGCCTATAATTCCAGCACTTGGGAGGCAGAGACAGGAGGATTGCCGAGTTCACGGTGGCTTGCCTGAGAGCCATAGTGAGCTCAGGGCCAGCCTGAACTACAAAGCAAGACCCTGTCTCAAAAGCAAAAAAAAAAAAAAAAAAAAAAGATTATTATCGATTATATCTGTTTCTTCAATATAACACTGACATATTGAGAATTCTCTAAAAGTACTATATTAAAAATCCTGTCATTAAATTATTTTTCCTTCTGCTGATTCCTTTTTTCTCTCCATCTGCATACTACTCACTGTGCATGATGTATTCATACTATTAGACTCTTCAGCATTATCTCCATTGTCTCTTTATGAAATATCCTTTAGCTGGAGTGCTGGTTTGTTGATCCTGAATTTCATAAGGTACTTTGTCACAGAAATATCTCATTTCTCCATCAATTTCAAAAGTTAGTTTTGCAGGATGTATCAATCTGCATTGGAAGTTATCTTCTTCTAGGGTTCCAAGGTCTACTGGCATAATTTTGGGCTGAGAAGTCTGCTTTCAAATATGGAACATTTTACATTTAAAATGACTTGTTACTCTTCTGTAACCACAATAATGATTCTTTCTTTGTGTTGGAATTCTAGAATTTTGACCATGATGCTTTGTGACATAGTTCTTTCTGCTGTTGGCTACTCAGGTTTCTATAACTCTCATATATCTGTATGTTAAATCTTTTTGCCACAGCTGGAAAGTTTCTCTTATTATTTCTGTGAGTAGTTTTCCATGCCTTTTATTCCATCTTCTGATTTTTACACTTGATCTTAGCCAAAAGGCCAAGAAGCAATCCGTCTTCTGATTTTTTAGTAATTCCACCTAATCTCAGATTAGCCATCTTTGCATTATCTAGCAGTTGTTTTCAGGCTTTTTTAAGTTATCACTATGTGTCTACAGGAACCAGACTTACTATGATACTGATTCTGATACTCCTCGCAGTGGTCACTTCTTTTATTTATACTTTCAATTAAATTTTTCATATCCTGGATTCTTGTTTGTTAACTTTTCATGGACTCTAGTTCTTTACTAAGATAGTCTTTCAGTTTTTCTATCTTTTTGTTTAACTTGGCCAGCTTTTTATTAGTGGCTCTGCTTTGTTTATTGTCAATTATCTCTATAGTTATATATTTCATGGTCTTTCCAAACACTTTATTGATCTGTTTTAATCATTTATAGTTAATAATTATGACCTCAGTCAGTAATATCTTTTATCATTTTGAGTATTTCAAGTGCAAAGTTTTTGATGTCTTTCCCATGGATCAGCTTTGGTTGTGCTGCGAGTAGTTGGAAGCATTTTGTTGCGTTGTCTTCTCGGGTTTCTATTCTGTGTGCCCGTGCTGACGTTTGTGATTTGTCGCTGCCCTCCCGACTCTGACTTCAGCAGCGCCTCTCTCTGCCCCAGACAGGCTGACGAGCCGTCCGAGCCAGGGCGTTTTCCTGGTGCAGGAAAACAGAAAGCAAAGGCTGCCTGATATGAGCAGCGGGGAAAAGGGCACTTAGGGACACAGTCAGTCACCTGGGAAAGCCACACACGCTTAATCAGACTTCTCACCTCCAAGGATGGGGCCCCCTGTTCCTCCCCGCCGGGCGTTAGCTTCCATTCCTCAGCGGTCTCCTGCGGTCGGCTCTAACCCGGTCCCGCTGCCGGGCAACACCGCAAATCCTGCAGCGCAACTACGGTGCAGTTGTTCCTCAGTACGCTCCCAAACAGTGGATGCTTCCGCAAACCCTCCTTCATCTAATCCCCGCGAGGCAGGGTGGGTGAACGCTGAGCCGATCTTACTCCCCGGACCCTCTCCACCTTGCGGAGAGTCACGCTCTCCTGCAGGTAGAGCCGCGGCCGGTGCTCCCAGCCCCGTCTGCTGCAGCGCTGAGGAGCCGCCCCCCACCATGTGTGGCCGCCCCCGAGGGACCCGAGTCAGCCCCTCCGCGTGGGCTCCCCGGGCTCCTCCTCGCCTTCTCTGCCTCTCGCGTCCGCTGCTTGCACACAGTTTGGGGTCCGCCCGTAGCGCCTCCCAGCTCTGAGATCCGCGCCCTTCCTTCTCTTCACTACACTGGGGTCTTCCAGGTGTCTCGACGCCAGGCCATGCAGAGCTCACTCTTTGTTTGCTGATGGTCTCTACTTCTACTTCTCCATCTTCCAGTTTTATTACTTGTGCAGGTGTGTGATTTGCAAGGGAAGGTGATAGTGCAGTTTTCAAATATAGGTTCAAATGCTGGGAACTTGCAGCATGTCAATAGTGCTGGGAGGTGCACCTATGTTCATAGAACCTGGGGTGGAGGGGAGCTATTCCCCTGCTAGGAATACACTCAAATGAATTAAAAGAATCACATTGTACCGATATGTGTACCCATGCTCATAGCAGCTCAGTTTGTGATAGCCCCATCTTGGAAACAACCCAGATGCCCGTCAACTGGAGACTGGATAAGGAAGATGTGGGTTTTTTAAAAAATACAAATGAAGTATTACTCTGTTGTAAAAAATGACACGTTTGAGTCATTTATGTGCAGGTGGACACACCTTAAGGACACACTAATAAGTGAAATAAATAGATCACTGATTTGTAAATATGTTGTCTTTTTCTCTGCTGTGAGAACCTGCAGATGTAAATGAGTTCTAGAATGTATGATAGATTTTGTGAAATCGGAAATATTCAAAGGGAATGTGGTAGGAGAATGTAATGAGGGAAAGAAATATGATTTGAAAAGAAAAAAAGCATGTATATCTGGGAGGAGGGTTGTGGGGTGTGTAAGGATATGGGTTAAAATGAGAATTAATTTTTGTCACATACTGGTACAAATTCCCCAATGTTGAGTGTTATTGCGAGCTAGCTATATATAAAATGTACCAATAAAGAATTCAATTAAAAAGAGAAAATAGTACAAAATCAAAAACCTGACTTCTGAACACCCATATACATAGGAAATGCATGCTTGTGTGTACAAACACACACACAACACACACACACACAGACTAAAGGAAACAATAGAAGAAAATTTGAGGACACTCTCCTAAAGGTAATATAGAAGAACTTCTGAAAAGGAAGAATATCTTAAAATACGGAAGTGTCGGGCCGGAGGGTTAGCTCAGTGGTTCCGGCGCCTGCCTCACAAGCGTAAGGACCTGAGTTCGATCCCCGGTTACCACATATAATGCTGGGCGTGGTGGCTCACGCCTGTAATCCCAGCACTCGGGAGGCAGAGACAGGAGGATTGCTGAGTTCGCGGCAGCTTGCCTGGGCACCATAGTGAGCTCAGGGCCAGCCTGAGCTACAAAGCAAGACCCTGTCTCCAAAAAGAAAAAAAAAAAAAATACGGAAGTGTCAGAGTGTACTGGATAAGTCCACTGGACAGAGCAGAAAATGACCATATCAGCGAATATGTAGTTTCCTTGGAACAATGGCCTGAAAATTAGAAGTTACAGCTTGAACATTCAATCACGTGTGAAGATTTGTGGAAAGTGAAAACTAGTCTATGGATGAGGTTAGCAAAATGGAAGATAGACTTGTTTTTAATCACTCTGGTTACTTTCCCCAGGGCCATTATCACTGAAATCTCAGGACAGACATGAATTTAAAAAACGAGATTATTAGATTGTTAGATTGAGGTACATTTATTGACTTAAATTAGTAGAGGAAACAGAGCATTTTGGGTTAGCAAATGGGTTATAAAACATTATCAGGTGGGTTTTTAAACAAGAAAGTCAGTACAGGAACATATTTTGGATAAAATGACGTGGGACATTGTTTGATTTGTCTCTCATATCCTGATGGATATATCAGGTTGAAAGATGGCTAGGAAGTTTAGGTATAAAGATGTCAGCTCAGTTTGTGTTAGATATTTGTAAATTTCTAGCTTTACATGATAAAAACTATGTAAATGTGTTGAATACTTGAGAAAAAGAACTAAAGACAGTCAGTGGTTTGACCAAGAGTTAACTAACCTTCACAAGGGTTGCATGAGTCTGGACAAAAAGAAGGCTTTTAAAGTGAAGAGAAGGGTATAGCTATTTGACACTCACCTGGCCGAAGTCAGCGTAAATTTCTGATTCCCACTGTTTTAATGATTAACAGAGACTGTTGGCCTGATGGTGGCAGTAATTTCCATAAGAGTGGATTAGACCATGTAGACTAAAATGAAAAGATGGAGAGGATTAAGAGAAAGAATAAAGTGGACCAATCCAGGACATTGAAAAATAAATATATAAGGGGTGAATAAAAGAAAATAAATCCAACAAGACACGAAAGAAATTTTCAGAGAGAAAGGAAGCAAACTAAGATGGAAAAAGGACTAAGATCTTAGAGATGCTATTGGATCCATGACCATGGTGAAGTGTGACACTCATTTGGAATAGCCTTTTTCATTTAACTTAATCCGTGCTAATATTTCTCCATTTTTGAAAGTAGACACTTTCTTTGGCCCAGACAGCTCTTTGCTGCCCCCTTTTGATAGCTACTTGGAATAATGCCTGTAAATTAGAATTGTGAATTTAAGTTTAAATGCTAAAAGCCTGATAGCTTATGTCCATCTTAGCACTAAAGGTGTGTATCCTTCCAAAATATGTAATTTTTTTGATGCACCCTGGTCAGTCATGGTTGTGCCAGTCCATTCTTTATCTATCTTAATTACTAACTGTTTTTCCTTATGAGAATACGATCAATGAATTTTGAATTAATGTTCAAGCCAGCGAGGTCATTAGATTTTCAATAAAATCTGAAATTAATCTTATTTCACAGGTTTGATATCTATGTATTTGCAGAGCACCCTGGGTATCTGTGTGTCCTTGAATCTGCACATACACTAAAATTCATTCTTCCTTTGTCTAATAAATGAGACATAACCTTAAATTTATAAACATGTTAAAACCTGAATCATTTTCTCTTAGGTACCTTGCCGTGAACTTTCCAATCATCCTACTTATCATGATTGTATCATATTTGCTGTCTTCATTATTACTCTTCAATGATAGGCCTTAAACTACATACACACCATATTATTTGATATTGCTCACAATGTATTTCTGATATACAAAAGTAGTTCAGGGGCTGGGGATTTAGCTCAGTGGTTCTGATATTGGCCCGGTAAGTGCAAAGTCATGAGTTTGATTCCCGGTAACCACATACCACAATGAACTGGCATGTGGCTCACGTCCGTAGTACCAGCACTTGTGAGGCAGAGACAGGAGGATTGCTGAACTACAAAGTGTGACCCTGTCTTAAAAAAAAATGAAGAAGAACAACAACAAGAAAAAAAAGTGGTTCAGTAACTGTAACTACTAATTAATTAGGTCTATTTGTAAATGAACCTATAGCTAAATAAATGAGGCCGAATAGGTGTACTACATCCTAGGCCACTGTCTGACATGGCATTATGGCTGACTGCTCTGAAAACTGAAGTGTAGATATTGTGATACTGTGTATTGTGATTCTGTGTGTCCGTCTCCAGGTGTCATTCAGTATCAGAATATCTTTTGTCTAAGTGGAAACACCGTTGGAAACACTGAGAATTTCAGTGGGTTTTTCAGATCTAAATTTGAAAGGCAGCACATTTTCAAAGACACGGCACTCACCTGGGCTACTTCCTTCTCCATAGCCACTATTTCCAAAGTTTTGTTTTGTTTTGTTTTGTTTTTCCCTCCGCCATTGATCATCATGGCATGTCCCGGTATTTCCTATGTTTGAGAGCACGGAGATTTTTTTCATCATAACAACGTGAAAACATACTCATCACTTTTATCAGACTGTTTACTGTTAAACGAAGTCTATGTATTCCTAACCCTCCTCTCTGATTTTTTTTAAATTATCTTTATTGGTACATTGTATATGCACATCATGATCACACTCAATATTGGGAATTTGTATCAGTATATGACACGATTTCATTCTCATTTTTCCCATTCCCCCACCCACCCCACAATCCCCACCCCCTGAACACATAAGCTTTATTTCTTTTTTTATCACCATCACTTTTTTCCCTTACCCCTCCACCACACCTTCCTCTGAATATTTTCTATTTCAAAAGGTCCACCACACACTCTAGAACCCATTAACATCTTCAGTTTTTCATACCAGGAAACACATATGATATTTACACATCTGTGACTTTTTATTTCACTCATACAATTTTTTTTAATGCTTAAGGTATTTTGCCTTCTCTTTCTGAGCCTTATTTTTTTTTTTTTTTGTGCCTGGCACCAAACCCTGGGTGGCCGATAAATATCCACTTTCTGCCATCCAGGCCCGATCCCACTTAGCTTCCGAGACCATAGATCTGGCACAATCAGGGTGGTATGCCCATAGTTTAAATATCAACTTTCTCATACGATTTTCTCATTTCTCTCTTTTTCTCTCTGCTCCTTCCTTTATATCATGTTGTGTGTGTGTGCGCACGCGCGCGTGTGTGTGTGTGTGTGTTCGTGCGCATGCACCTGGGCTGTTATTCAATTTCTTTCAGGTAGAATCTCAAATAAGACCTAATAATCTGAATTGCTTTCTAAATATTTTATTGATGAGAAAGATACAATAAACCTAGGACTGAAGAATTTGCAAAAATCATGCAGCAGTAGCAGGAACAACCGATTGTGTTTCTCAACGGAGAGAACTCAAAAACAATCAGGGCTTCAAATGCTACATCAAATCAATCAGGAATTATTTCTGAAATATCCCTGAGAATGAAATTATGCAACTGATTGTATATTTTCCTCTTCATATAATGCTAAGCCTATTCCTGATAGTGCTGTTATTATTGGTTAGCACACTGGATCACAGAACATTCAACTGGCTCTATAGTAAATTCACCCCAGATGTGAATGTTTTCTTATTAAAAAAAAAAGCCCTGACAGTATGACACAAATAAAAATAGTATTGAGGTATATATTCACATATACAACATCCTGGAACTCATTTTTCTATAAATGGCATATTAGGCAAATACTACGTTTATACCACATATATTTGGGCAAAAATTTGGGGAAGTGCTTGGACAAATCTGATGAAAAGAATACAAATTTGCACCATAAAACAATCATTCAGAGGCCAATAATATTTTTCAGAATTAACTAATGAAAGTAAAGGTCTCAATGGATGTTACATGAAAAATTACATTCAGAAGTTATTTAGACTAGGAAATAATGCAACTACAGTCAATCCAGTGTCTAAAATTAGACTACATACTTAAAGTAATTTTCTAGTTAAAGATAAATGTTACCATAATTTCATGGGACTTGTTCATTAGAATTTCTTCACTTGTAATCTAACAATTTATAATTTTTGGCCGCTACTTTCTATTAGGTAATTCTTAGTTTAGGAAAAAATTTTCTTTTTTTTGTTGTTGTTGAGACAGGGTCTCGCTTTGGAGTTCAGGCTGGCTCTGAGCTCACTGTGTAGCCCAGGCAAGCCTGGAACTCAGCAATCCTCCTGCCTCTGCCTCCCCAGTGCTGGGATTACAGGCATGAGCCACCACACCCGGCTAGGAAAGAAATATCTTACCTATCTTGAAAATATCCAAAAGTCTTCCTCATACTTTTTTCTGGGGAATTTCACCATCCATCTGTTATGCTGGGTGACCTGTTTTCTAGGTATCTTGTATTCTTGTGGCAGTAGTCCTCAAATGATAGCCTTTCGAGGATAAGAGGTAAAGGACAGATAATAGGTCAATATTTGACAGTGAATGTGAATATATGAAAATATTTTTATGTATGTATAACTACTATATCCGTCAAATTTTTTTT
>PVIC010044894.1:0-14835 GCA_004025085.1 Thryonomys swinderianus
TTTTTTATAAAATGGAGTATTATTCTGTCATAAAGAACGACAAGATTGATTCATTCATGTGCAAATGGATACACCTGGATGACATGCTAATGAGTGAAATTAATAGATCACAGATAGGCAAGTACTGGATCTTCTCTTTGATATGAGCACCTGTAGATGCAAATGAGCTCTAGAAAATATGACAGTTTTTGTAGAATTTGGTATGGGAATGTAATGAGAGGAAGGAATAAATATGATTCTGAAAGAAAATAAAAGAGCATCTATATAGGGGTGGAGAGGTGTGGGGTTTAAGTAGTGGCATTAGATCTTCTCTAAATTTCTTGAAGAGTCCAATAATGAATCCCTTAGGACTTAGGATTTCTTCAATGGTAGGTTTTAATTATCCCTTCAATTTCATTATTATTGGATTATTTAGAATTTTTGTATCTTCTTGATGCAGCTTTACTAATTCATATATATCTAGAAATCTTTTTCCCTCTTCTGTGTTTTCAATCTTATTAAAGGTTCTCAAGGTAGGTGTTAATGATCTGGATTTCTGCCTTATCTGTTGTGATTCACCCTTTTCATTCTGAATTCTATGGATTTTAGTCTTTCCTTCTTTTGATAAGGTTGGCTGTTTATTAACTTTGTTTAATCTTCCAAAGAATCAACTCTTTGATTCATTGATTCTTTATATTATTTTCTTAATCTTGATTGTGTTAATATCTGCTCTAATCCTTAGCCTTGGGTTTGTCTTGCTTTTCCTTTTTTTTTTTTTTTTTGAGCATGCAGCTAGTATGTGCATTCACTGCTATGAATTTTCCTTGTGGTACTGCTTTCCTCATGCCCCATAAGTTCTAGTATGTTGAATAGGTATTAACACTTAATTGTACAAAATAATTTCTTCTTTACTTTCATCTGTGACCCACTGCATGTTTGGAAGGGTGTTTCTCAATTTCCATTTGTTTATGAAAGCTTTTGTGGTTTCCTTTGCCATTGATTTCCAATTTCATTACACTGTTATCTGATAATATGCATGGGATAATTCCAGTTTCTTTGCATTTAGTTAAGCATGTTCTATGAGCTTTTATGTGGTCTGTTTTGGAGAAAAGTCCCATGCACAGCTGAGGAGAATGTGTATTCTTATGTTGTAGGATAGAACACTCTGTAGATAGCTACTGAGTCAATTTGTTCATAGACTTGGCACAGTTCTGATATTTCTTTGTTGATTTTTTTTGTCTAGTTGATCTATTTGTAACAGTGGGGTATGGCAGTTCCCCATTACAATTGTGTTAGTACATTTTTTATATATGTTAGTATTTGTTTTATACAGCTTAATGTTTCATGACTGTTATGACTTCTTGCAGTTTTCTCTTGACAAGTGTGTCATGACCTTCTCTGTGTCTTTTGATCACTCTTGGCTTGAAGTTGACTTTGTCTTCAAATAGAATAGCTATGCCCCTTACTTTTTTTATATATATACATGTTTCTGTCGCATGAAGTATCATTTTCCACCCTTTGACTTTCGGTCTGTGAATTTCTTTTTTTAGCTAAATATGTTTCCTGTATTCAGCAAATTGTTGGATCTTGTTTCTTGATCCACTCTGCCAGTCTTTAGATTGGTGAATCCAAACCATTTACATTCATGGCTATTACTGACATATATTGGCTTATCCTTATAATAGTATTTTTCTGTTGTTGGTTCTGTATCTTTCCCCTCTGTAATTGCTTGCCTTGCCTGGTGGCTTCTTTCTGTTGGTATTCTTGGATTGTGGTCTTCATTTTTATGTCTTTCTAAAATATCTTTTTGTAGAGCCTGTATGGTTGTCGTGAATTTCTTTAGTTGTTCTTTGTATTGGAAATAACTTATATCTCCATTGATTCTGAAAGGCAGTTTTGCAGAGCAGATCAATCTGAGTTAGAAGTTTTTTCTTTCAGGACTTGAAACACTTCACTACAAACTCTCCTTGACTTAAGGGTTTGTGCTGAGAAATCTGTGTAAACCTGATGGTACATAGGTGGTTCATTATAGGTGTTTTTTTCCTTTTCTCTGACAGCATTTAATATTTGTTCTTGTGCTGAATTTTTGTGGGTTTTTCGTAGTTTGGTTATTATATGCCTTGGTGTATATTTATTTTGGTCATACCTGACTAGAGTTCTATATGCCTCACTTTTCTGTATGTCTGATTCTTTTTCCGTGCTTGGGAAGTTTTCTGCCATTACTTCTGTGAACAGGTTTTTATGTACTTTACACTGACTTCTGCTTTTTCATTGATTTCAGTCAATCTTATTTTTTTCTTTGCATCATCTTGCAGTTGTTGTATTTTCTTCATGATCCTTTACTATTTTTAAGAGATCTTTCTTTTTATGATTACTAACCACAATCCTGTATCCTAGGCCTGATATTCTGTCATCATTTTTGTTCATTCAGATTTGTAAAATTTCAATGAGAATTTCATTTTCCTGGACATCTGTTCAAAACTGTCTTATGTATTCTATTTTTTTCTGATGTTTGGCATACATGATTCCTATTATTTTTCTAAACTCAATTTTTTTATTGATGTCTACTCTAATTTGCCAAGCATGGCCTTCATTATGATCATCACCTCTTTTCTTACTTGAGAGATTACTTCTTCTCTGACTTTCTTTATAGCATCACTCATTTATTTATTTACTTCTGATGCTATTATTTCAGAAAATTCCAGTGGGTGGTTTCTGATTTCCTCCATCTCATTGACCCCTGGATTTGTCCTGGTGGGTTAGAGGTCTGGGGTTACATTGTGCTTTAACATCTTATAACTTTTTATTTTTAATTTTGTTTTCAGTGTTGATGCATGTAAGTCTCTTCCAAGAGGTAGCTTGATCACTAGTATCAAGGCTTCCCTAGGAAGCCTCAGAGATGTCTTCTACGTATATCTGGCTCTTGGTCTTTGTATCTATCCTGAGATCCTACCTTCCCACTGTATTAGGGATAGGAAGTTGCCTCAGCTCCCACTCATTGGGTACTGGACTATAATGGTGATTATGACCCTAGACAATTATGATGTTTTCATGCAAGGGTGAACAACTGATTACAACAGATATGTTATCCTGGTTGAAGTAGTGAAATTAGCAATAACAATATCATTAGGCACAGCCTAGAAGCTGACAAACTGTGGTAACTGCTAATTTGGTTACTTCTACCATAGGAGCAAGATCTACAGCTATATAACAACATCCAGTATAAACCAGGAACTTGTAGGCAGTGAATTTCCTATTGATAAGGTGATCCTGCCCTGGAGGGAGGATGAAGAGGGACAAGAAAGAGTGATAACTGAAGAGAAATATCATAGAAACAATGCTGAAAGACAGAAGTTGATCACTCAAACTTTGGGGAAATGGAGAAGAGGATAGGAGAGAAAATATGGAGAATGCAAAATAATATTGAAGCAAATCTGAAAAACTAGCAACAATGTGTATTCACATGAAAATATCAATAAATCAAGAAAGATGCTTGAGGAAAAGGAAAAACAGGACAGGCAAAACAAAACAATAGAAGTTGGGCTAGGGATTTAGCTCAAGTGGGGCCACACCCATACTGGGAGCTCAAGTTCAGTCCCCAGTACTGAAAAAATTTAAATAAATAAATAAAAGTCAAAACCTAAGCAACTCCCCCAAAAAAGACAGGATAAGGAAAATGAAATGGACTAATAAAGAGAGAAAGAAGAAAAAAACAATTCTTCTGGTGCCCACAGTTCTATGGTAGTGTTCAAATCAGAACCAATGTCTCTTCTGGGTAACCCCACCAAGTCTGCAGTAGGATTAGTCTGGGGTTGAAGCTGATCTTGGCTTCTAGATTGGGGGCTTGGGTCCGTCTTTAGCCAGCACCTTTCTGGATGGTCCACTCAGGTCCTGTTTGTCTCTGATACCCTCACCCTGTTGGTCTCTACCTTGCTTTCCCATTGCTGTGGCATCCTCAGACAGACAGCCCGTGGCTGCTCCCAGTCCCATATATAGTTGGCCTTTCCTGGACTTTGCCAAGCCTCCTCTATTCCACACCACTGGAAGATCTCATGTGCTGTCCTCATTGTCCAGCCACTGTGACCCAAGGTTGTTTGCACTGCTGGTCATAAGTTGAAGAGAGTGCTGACTTCCAGGGCCAAAACTGCTTGTGCAGCTGGTCACACATCAAGTCGGAAGGAGTGCTGATTTTCTAGCCCATGGTTGCTTGTGCTGCTAGTCACAGGGCAAAAGAGTGCTAATTTCCCACTCCTTGTCCTCAGTGCCCAAGGAGGGTTACATTGTTGGCCATGTGCACAGTCCAAGTCCCTCTTTTGTGCAGTTCATGGGCAGAAGGGATCATATTGTTCCACTTGCTATTTTCAGTGGCACACCAGTCTCTAACTTTGTTGTTACTAGATGTGTGTTTCATTTTTTTAATCAACAAAAACTGCATATATTTATGGCATATAATGTGATGTTTTAAGATAGGTAGCACGGCTAAATCAGGGTAATTTACACTCGCATTCCCTCACCTAGGTATTTTTTTGTGTGCAAGAATACTTCAGTCTAGGGCCGGAGATTTAGCTCAGTGGTTCCGGTGTCTGCCTTGCAAGCGCAAGGTCCTGAGTTCCTTCCCGGTAACCACATACAATACTTGGCGTGGTGACTCACGCCCACCAACAATCAACCAGCAATCAGCACCACATACCACAGTGCCGGGCGTGGTGGCTCACACCTGTCATCCCAGCACTTGGGAGGCAGAGACAGGAGAATTGCTGAGTTCCAGGCTTCCCTGGGCTCCATAGTGAGCTCAGGGCCAGCCTGAACTACAAAGCGAGACCCTGTCTCAAAAAAAAAAAAAAAAAAAAAAAGAATACTATAATCTAAAATCTTAGCAATTTTTCAGCATAGTGGATTTTTATTAACTATAATCACCATGATGTACAATAGATCTTTTGAACTTATTCCTCCTGTCTGTCAAGTTGATATTTTATTCACTGACCCAACATTGATTGATAGATTAATTGATTTAGCTTAGAAGAAAATATTTCTTACAGGCAATGACTGAGAGGAAGTGAGACTCCTTACCCTGCATATGTAGCATGTTTTGATCACCCAGCAGCTTTTTAAGTACTGTAAAAAAAAAATGGAAGTGTAGAGATGGAAGATTCCTGACCTCAGGAAGCTGACAATTCAAGGAAGAATTAGGCAAGAAAATTTCTAATTCTGTATGACGGTTAGTATGGCAAAAAAAAAATCCCACACATGCACAATGGAAATGAAAGTAGGAAAGATGAAGATCTTGGCATAAGGAAGGCTAGGCAAAGCTTGACACAGTGAAACTGGATTTGAATCTGAGGACTGCAGAGGCAGTCTTCACAAAGCCAGGCTTTCTAGCAAAAGAACAACAAAGTCAGAGAGGGGTGAGGACAGAACACAGCAGCTCTCACAAGCCAGTGGTCCAGAGTCTCCAAACTGAATATAAAATTGTGAATGCAAGAACAGGTATCACTCAATGCAAGGTAAACACTTTGAGAAACATGACATCCGATGACTTTGTTATTGCGTGAATAGCATGGAGCATATATATGCAAAGTAAGGCAACAGCAACGTCTCTAGGTCCATGCAGCACATGACTCCATCTTTGTATAGATCTTTAAAGAGAAACCAGTGCTTCTGATTGGAGGAGTACTAAGGGTCCTGCTTGCTAGGAAGATGAAGAGCAATTTCTCTGGCAGCGGTCTCCCCAAAGACGGTGCTTGTTCCCACATGGAGCCTAAAGCAGAGGTATCTAAAGCAGTCTGGCCCAACCTGCCCTTTAGGCCCCACATTGTTCTCTGGCTACCCCTGTCAGTGGTGGGGATTTCTCAGTCTTCCACAGGGCTGGCTCTCCTAAGCCTCCCATTAACTATGTGCGGTCAGCTCTGTTCCACCAGGACAGGCTGCTTTTGTCCTCCTTCTCAGGGCCACACTGCAAGGTCCGCGGTAGGGCAGCCATTTTACAGATGTTGTTGACAGTCTCGTGGGTGGGCAGGGCAGGGAACTGATGTTACCTGTCAATGCTGACATTGTACAACGAGGCTTCAAGCCTCCTCCATCTCACCTCCCTCCTCCTGGGCCCTGTTGCTGTGGGACAGCCTGGCCCCTCGGCCTAGTGTCCTGAGGCAAGGCTGTGTCTCCTGACCTGAGGTTGCGAAGCTTCTAGGGAGTAACAAGAAGGCCCTGAGTGGGGACGTGGCATGTGATAAGGGAAGGGAGCCAAGTTCCAGGGAGAAGAGGTGCCAGGCAAGTACTGAAGAGCAGTCAATATCTGGGTGAGGCGCAGAGTTGGGTAAGGAGTCAGGCCGCTGCACAAGTTCCTCTATTTTGGTGGTTCTTGGGATTTTTATGAAGAATAGACTATAAACAGATAAGGTGTATGTGTGTCTTTGTATGTATAAAAAGCATCTATCTTCCCCTCATCAAATTTACTTTGTCAGAGGATTTCTAGAGAACTTGGGCAGTCTCGGGCTGGCCAGCCCCTCCTCTGCTCTCTTCCCCATGCTGGATTAATATTTCAGCAGGGTGCCTGCACTCTCAGTAAATATACCGGGATCAATTGTTTGCTATAGCCCCTGCTCAAATCCGCCTTAGACGGTAATATTTTAAAGTTGATTGGATCTTAAAATTGTAAGAGGCCCCTGGTGTCATGACTTTACTGGCATTATCAGCTCAGCCACTGTCTTAGCGAGCAATCTCCTACAGACCGAGCGCCGCGCACCCCCAGCCCGGAGTTTGCAGGCCGAGCTGCCCACCGGGGCTCACTTAAGAATTAAGTGACGGTGAAGAATAAGGATGCCTCCCTAGCCGCCCGACTGACCTTGGGATTGTGGGAATGTGTCCTTGAGGTGCCACGGGGGGCTCCTGGGCTTCTTTCTTCTCCCTCCCTTCTTTTCCTTTTTTTATTTTTTTAAATACACCCGCTGACAGTGTCATCTCTCAACTTGATAAACTTGTCAGAGGGAGCTCTGGGAAAGTGTGACACGGGGTTGGAGTGATTGCTGACTGAGCAGGGAGGAGGGGCGGGGGAGGGGCGGAGCTGCGTTAGACATGGAGACATTAGTGTGGGGCCAGGCAGATGTCCTCGGTGGCGACTCGTAGGGAGCACGCGCCCACCCCCACTCCACAGTGTCATCCAGGCGGACCAGGACCCCAGTGGAGGGCAGGGGAAAGTCCTGGGCACAGGGAGACCATGTACGCGAGCACTGTGTGACAGGCAGGCTCGTGCAGTCGGTTCTTCTCAGACATGCCAGGCATGCCAGACGTGGCATGCGTGGGGCAGACGGGCGTGGAAGGTGGCGAGTCTGAGAGCAGACTGGAAACTACGGCTCAGGCGTCTTTCCTGAGCTTTCTCCGAATGCCCTTTCTCGGCTGCTCCTCTAGAGTCGGGAGTCACAGGAGTCTGCTCCGAGCTGAGGGTCAGCTTAGAGTCAGCTGGTGCCCCTGGACTCGCGAGCCTGACATGGCACTTCGTATACCGCTAGCACTTAGTAACAGTAATCAAACAAGTTCTGCCCAGAATTATTGAGGCTGTGTAGGGAGAAAATCCGCACTCCAACAGCACCATGGGGCGGGGAGGAGTGGGAGGATCCACATTCGTACACCAGCTCTGGCCCAATTTCCTTTCCTCTCACAGTCCTGTTTCTCCATGGGAGACCTGAACACGTCTGCGGAAGGCATAACCCAATATTCTGACTTCTAGATAAACACCCCAAATGCCACCATGGAGAACAAGGTAATTATGGAAGTGAAGGGCCCGGAAGCTGCAAGGCACGCTACGCACTGAGGCAGACTGCCCCGATCACCCTGCCCGGGTCCGGCCCTTCCCACGGCCCGATGCACTGTGTACTTACCCTCGCGTGCACTTCGGATCAGCCCACCTCATCCTTCCGTCGGGAGGCAGGGACCTGTCCATCTGCCAGTGGAACAGGTGCCTTCTTTTGCCGCCGTAATATCTAATAGTATAATAATCTCCTGCCCCAGCGTCTCGTAGTGATTACAGTGCGTCTCAGGTGCTGCCTTCGAGATTCGAGGCCAAGAAATGCACCTCACCTGGGAAGCGCAATAATCGCTTTCTGGTGCCCTGCCTAGAGTGTGATATTTGTGTTATAAAATAAGATTTAGCTCTAAAAATAAAGGAGGTTGTCAGAGCTCAGGATTATTGATACAAGTGTACGTGACAAGACTGGCAGCTCATGTGAAGAGCTCTGGTTGTGTCCAGGATCCTAAACTGGGAGGACTGTAAAATTAATAAATTAGGCCACTACAACACCCCGAGGGGAAAGGAACCATCCTCCTACCTCACCAGCTCACCTCTGCTGCTCATAAAGAGAACAGAGCTTCAGAAGCAGTGTCTGAACTGCAGACACCCTGAACACAGGTTAACGGAACCAGTAAGGTAATGAAAATATTAAAAATCACTGATGAATCCTACTCAGTCACACAATAGGGGAAATAAAAGTAACACAACTACTGTCCACAGATTATCCACGCTGAAAGGATTATAGCGATAGAATCGGTTATCAGCAGGGTGTGATATCCAGCCGACAGCAGCTGGACTCCAGAGGCTTTGGGCGACGTTTTCCCATTTTATATCCACCAGCCTCATGATTTAGGCGCTGGGGTTTCCTCAACTGCCAAATGAGGGAGTTGGACCCAGAGGATTTTCAAGGTCCCATCCAGTTTTGACCTCTAGAGGTTCGCTATTGAGTACAATCTTGTGGGTCTCTGTGGCTGCAGAAGCCGCCTCGGCCCCTGTGGCGCCTGTGTCATCATCTTGGGCATGAGTGGCCTTTGTCCGGAAGGGTGTCAGCTACAGGGCAGCCTGATTAATAGACTCCAAGATAACAGGGCTCACTGTCGTCACTTTCTTCTCTTCCTCTGTGCTTCTCTCCTTGGGCAGCTGAATAAGACTGGTCGGTTTTGCTTCCTTTTTTGCTTTTCTGGATTCTATCTACACCTCCAGCAGAGATTTTGGTTTTTCATTTACTTTCCCTGCAGGTTTCAATCTTCCCCACCCCCAAAACAATATCCTCTACCCTGTTGCACGAAATAAAAGAAAAGCTTCCAATTGACTCTGCCTCCTTACGCTTTTGGAAACTTTGCTGCGTGGGTCTGCAGAACCTAAATTTGGGGCCTGCTCTATGTGGCTGTGTTTCTTTGCCTCAGAGGAATCTTCTAGCTTTTCTCCATTTCAAAGCACTTGGGTCCACACAAATGCTTTCGAAGAGAGAGCTTTTTTCCCCCCCCTTAGCAAAAATTCAGGTCTGTCACCAGGAAAGAAGAGGTTTTTCTGTGGAAATCTTCTTCATGCTGGTTAAAAAGCCACTCACATCTCAGTATGAACTCTGCTAACTCGCTCCGTTGTCTTTGTGAGTGAGAGGCGAAATTCACACAAAGGTATAAAGAGCTGATCCATATAAAGATTGCTCTCTGGATTTCCATCAGGTAGCAGCTTTCTGATGACCACATCTTTGCTGTAGACAGCTGTGCAATTGAGACAACAGCAGGACTCCAGATGTGTTGGGGCTTGCTAGGCAACAGACTCAGAACTTTGGACAAATCAGCCCCACATTATCACCAGAGAGGAAAAGGGAATGAAGGGCTGGCCTAGCATCTTTGTGTAACTCAGGAGCGGGGGGATTAGCCCAGGACAGACTCAGAGCAGGTTGGCATGGAAGGTCTACTTCTTTTACATTATTGTGAGGTCTCTTCCATGTGAGAAACTTACTGAATAGTAGGGTTGAGTGCCCACCTAAAGAGAAAACATCGTACGATGGTGAGGTGTCTCTGTTCAGGTTTTGGCCTTGCCTCTGACTAACAGCACGAGCTTGAGGCTACTTTGTAGGACTCACACACACAAAACCACTAGATCATTCTTGAACCACTCCTCACAGGAGTTCCTTCTTTTTTGCATGGAGGAATTTAACAAACAGCAAAACACTGACTCGATCAAGATCCAATAGCTAGTAAGTAATAATAATTAATCCAAAGCCAAGTTTTCCTAACTCCCACTTTGATAATTTTTTTCAACCATATAAAATGTATCTGATTATAAAGAACTACCTCACTGAGGAGCTCTTGAATGGAGTCTGGGATCTGAATATTAATCAAATGCCCCAGGTAAGTTTTAAGATGGAAGAGATAAAGTCCAAACAAAAGCTGTACACCACAGCAACTAGTATGGAATCGCTGAGATAAGCCTACACTCCCTTTGTATCTCTTCCACACACACAGAATGGGAAAAAAAAAGAGGAGCCATTAATCCCGAGGGGTAATAAAGATCCCAGGAAGAGTCGTCTAAATAGTACTTGGTGTAATGTTTTATGTAGTTATTATTTGTAACTTATTTTTGTGATTCTGAGGATTGAACCCAGGACCTTTCCCTTGAGGTACACCTCTGGTCCATTCGCTTTCTATTTTGCATCTTGCCACATTTCTCAGATGGGACTAGGCTTGCCATGGTCCTCTGTCAGCCACCCAAAACACTGGGCTTACAGGCTTGCAACAGTGCCCGGTCTGGTGATCATTTCTGACAGAACTTTAGGAAAGAAAAGTCCACATCACTGTCCAGATGTAACCTCAACTGGCAATGATTGAGAAGGCTCAGAACGGTTTTAGCTTAGCACATTTTAGTAAGATCAGTCTGCTCTGGGGTGACCTGACTCTTCCTTCAATTTTGCTAGAAATAAGGGAGCTATTTGGGGCTGATACAATTCAGGCATTCAAAGGGGAACACACACAAAAGGGCCCCTCAGGTGGCAACACTAGAGAAGCAGATGGTATAAAATATTCTTGGTGTCTCTTGATCATTAACGCCCTGGAAACTTTGTTTTAACTTTGGGTTTTTATGGTTACTTTGGGTAACCACAAAAGATGACAGAACTGTGGTTGCAGCTATGCTGGGAGAGGAGAAGCGTGTGTCCTAAAGCATTTAGGTACAAAGGCAGGTGGCTTCAGATCGACTGCAGGTTATGAAATGGAAAAGCCCATTGTCGTTTTGGACTTTGCAGGGAGCAGAAAGTAAATAATACTTCTCATATAGCGTTAGCCTCATGCTATCTTAATTGCAATCGCTGGTGAGATTTGCGTTTTTAACAAGCAAGCCATAAAATAAGGTTTAATCTCCCTGGAGCCCCAGAGTTAATTTATCTGTCCACAGGCTAGGATCTTTTTAAAGGTTAAGAATGCTTGGGTTTTCTTTCCAGGTCTCTGGATTGCCTGGGATGCCTGCAGGTGTCTCCTACGGCTGGCGGCTGGAATCTGGCTTTCATCAGTGCTAAAGACCCAACCCTGAGCAAGCCCTACAATGAGAATCAGGCGTTGGATCTTGGTAGTCACGAACCTGACTTTGTTCTGATGGAAAGGAAGTGGTATTTCTTAGGGCTGTGTCTTGGCAGAAAATACACCTGGGTTAGCCTCAGAAGAAAATGTTTGAGTCCTTCCTCTACAATTAGGAACTGCAAGGTTTGGGGGACACTTTTTAACCTCTGTGAGCTTCATCGGCTGTGAGATGGAGATACTAAAATCTCACCTGGAGTCTTTACAAGTGAGAATATTAAATGGTATATGTGTGGCTTTTTAAAATAATAAAGGGCAAAATAACTGTTAACTTAACTTTCTTACCCGTCTATTCATTCAGGTAGCATTTCCTGCCTTGCTTGAAGAAAACTACTTTTCCCATGTAGCCATTTTCAGGTACTCAGAACACATCTAAAATTCAGTCTTAGCTCTCAGCTGGCCAGCATAGATCCATTGCTGTAATATAAAGAGCACAGATTATCATATAGGCCATGGGCCTAGAACCTTGCCATGTATATGTATATGTATGTGTGTGTGTGTGTGTGTGTGTGTGTGTATATATATATATATATATATATATATATATATATATATATATATATATATATATATATATATATATATATTTGGTGGGGCCATTTACTCTGGTTGGGGCACTTTTCTTGCCTTTGCCAATTCAGAGGGATGCAATGAATGCTCCTTATCTATGTGTTGGGGATCCCCTCTATCCACCCTTGTGTGACTCTACCCGCAGGAAACAAGTAAGGAAAGCCTGTTTGCGTTTCATCTGATGTGTTGAAAGAACTCAAGAGAATAGATTGATGTGGCCCAATATTTAAAGACAACATTTTGACCTTCTACCTCCCAGAATTCAGAGCCCCGTTGATTGGCACCTCACCTTCAAGTCCTGTTAGAGCCTGTGTCCTCTGTTCCTCCCCCAACACACTGTGCCTTTGCCCCTGTCACGCTTACTACCCTCTCCCTTGATGACTCTCCTTCCTGAATGGCCTCTCTCTCTTGCATTCCCTGCCAACTTATTTTACCACTGTCCCGTGAAATTGTCATCAGAAAGCCACCCCTTTCCAGAAGCCTTCCCAGATTACTTCAGGCTTCTCGGGCTCTCATCCCTCTTTCCCTGCAATTCCCTAGGTATATGCATATTTAATCCAGTTGCTGTAATAACCTCTGGTGAACATCATCTTGGTCAAGGATAAGGACAGCACTTAAGAATCCTTGAGAAGAGCAGTTCTGTTTTGTGCCCTTTGTTCCTTGGGGGTTTGCTGAAATCATCAGCAAAGCAGCTACAGACAGGTGGAGGCTGGGTTCAGCAGGTAGGGAAAGGTGGGTCATGGCTCGAGATTTCTCCTAAGCACTCACTGAAGTATGTTTAAACATCCCTTACATGTCTGGTGGCAAGCCATGTGGCAGGGATAAAGGATTAGGGACACAGGGTCAAAAGAGAGCAAAATTGTTCTTCTACAATACCACTCTACACCTCATAAATCTTCCCTGGTCCCATAGCACAAAAAAGAAAAGCTTCACTCTCTGCCTTACACAACTGCTACCCACCTCCATCCCCTTCCCCAGGTCTCCTTTATGCTCCGACAATACCTCTCTGGTCTCAGTACCCCAAACGTGAAGACGAACCAGGTACTGCCCCTCCCAAGCACCTCTCTTCTGTCTGCAGCACACTTTTCTTCAGTGTCTTCTCCCTGCCCAAATGTAGTCCAAGCAGCTGAAACCAAATCATGAGGGCTTTATCAGATCTCCCCTAGTCAGAATCAAGTTTGCCTTCCTGAAGCTCCTGGGGTGTGTTGTTTGTTCTTCTCTTCTATTTATACAGCACAGAAGCCTTGTGTCGGAGTGACTGCACTGAGCCACTTCCCCTGGCTGAGTAGCTCTAGCTTGTAGCGACTGAGACAGGAAGTGAGGGCATGGCAAAGCAGCTGGGCAAGTGGATGTGACCTGTTGGTCATGATTCAGGACATGTGCAGAACAGCTTCCTGGCCCTGCACATGACAGCAGTCAGAGAATGCTATCTTTAATTCTTCTGGCACAAGATCGAGCAGGTTTTTGATAGCGTACCCTGGCTCTCATGTCTGAATGGGAATATAAAAATGATGGTCCTCGGCCTTATGGCCACTGCCTTCTTTCTTAGTACCTTGCTCTGCATACAAAGCATATTTCCTTTCCTAATTAATTGGCCTGCACTCACTCTGCCGAGATCGTTTTTCGAAACACTTCTCCCTTCTTTTATTATCCTGGATACCTTTAATAAATATAAAACCTCACTGCTTCATTTTCTGTCCAATTCTTTGCTCAGGATTCAAGAATCTGGAAAGGATTTCTAGAGGGGAGCCCACAATTCTCATTCTGCTAACGGGACTGTCTTTCTTCCTTCCTTTCTTCCACCAGCCTAATACCTGACACTCGGGAGAACTCACAGGACCATCACAGTGCTGAGTTCAAGTTATAGGATGCAGCTGCAGGGAATTAGGAACCATCTATCCCTCCTTGCCATTTCCCAGCTCTTTCCCAACACCCTGCCGTTTCTGCTCCTCTCCCCGGTCCACTTTCTGGGCCTGTGACCAGCAAGGAGGGCTCCTCCCCCTCGTGATGGTTCAGCCAGGCAGAAGGCCAGGGTTTGCTCCCGCCCTGCCTCCTTGGCCTGAGACTGGGGACGGTGGGCAGCTGTCGAGGAGAACAGGAAGGGAATGATCATCAATCTCTATCCCCCACACTCACCTCCTGAAGTGACTTGGCCTCTTCCAGTGGCCTTTGTCTGGGCCTTTGGAGCTGTTTGGGAGACACATTGAGACAGCAATAATCCAATTAATCTGTCTGACACTCCGGACTGGTGGCGTCTTGGCGGGGAGGAGGTGGGCACAAGGGGGCTGTTGCAGGTTCCGTCTGTGATGTGTTTTACTGGCTGTCAATACCTACAGGGAAAACACTTGCTGTAAGATTCACAGATAAAAACCAGTGGCCTCTGCTTGCTCCCTGGGGTTTTTGCCTAAGAAATTGGTTTCTGGGCAGGGAAGGGACAAGACCCTTTTTCCCACTTCAATGGCACTTAGAGGGGTTTGGAGGAGGAAAATTTAGAGGGAATGAGTAAATCAGAGGAACAAAAGTCAAAAAGTAAAAAAATACCTCCCTCACCACACAGGGTACCGAGTGCTCGTTCCTGTCTAGATTCTCCCTTTCCATTTTCTCGCTTTCTTTCTTTTCTCCTTAGGTTACTGTCACTGTTCCTTCTCTGGGAAGCCCGGGGCTCTTCTGGGCCTAACCAAAGCACAGGAACTACCCCGAAGAAATAGAAAGGAAAGGACCCATCATCCAACCACTGCATCTTTCATGGAGTATATCAAAGCTCCTACCAAAAAGTCTTTGATGGAGCTGAGCTGTCGCCAAGGAGGGCAGTGCTGCTGCTCCCCAGTCACCAGCTCCCTCCCACCCACAGTTCTACCTCCTTCTCTCACCTTCCACTCCATGGTTACCACCCTATGGGTACGTGTGGGGGCCCCAAGACCCCCA
>PVIC010044895.1:0-14834 GCA_004025085.1 Thryonomys swinderianus
CCCTCCATTCCCTTCCTCTCCCCTTTTTTTCTCTCTTCTCATCCTTTGTCCTCTCTGTCCCTTTCTTTTTTCTCTCTCCTTCTCTCCTTCCTTCCTTCTTCCCTTTCCCACTTCCTTTCTGCCAGTTGGTGGCTCCAGTTTTCAAATGAGGTTTGTCAAGTGAGAAGCTATAGCAGTGCAGCCCATTTTCATCCCTCGCTCCTGTAAAATCTCTGAAACTCTCTCACAGTTTGGCCTCGAACAATTCCTCCATCAATCAGCAGAGTCCCAGCCTCTCTCCCTCCTTGTCATAGAGCAGGCATTGTCCAAGGGGGAGCTTATCTCCAGTGTCCAACCCAGCAAGTGTTTATTAGGTACCTCGTGAGTTGGAACGAGCGAGGATGTGGTAGCTGAAGGCCTGAGTTCAAGGCCCACTTTTACTGCCTGGAGAAATAAGTGGATTGCCGGAACCTGACCTTCCTCCTTTGTAAAATGCAGATTACAGAAATAATACTCAGCTGGTTGCTTGGTCATTAGCCTATGCATTTAAAAGGCAACTATGAAATAATTAATAAAATTTAAATAAACAAGCAAAAAATGAATAACCTCTCAACATTTATGAACGTCAAGTCACAACTCCGAGAATTTTGAAATAGAACCATTTAATTTCTTTCAGTTAGACAGTGATTGTCTTTAAATTCATTAGCATGTGGTCTCTGCATGTCTGTCTCTTATGTCCCAAATCATGTAGTCAATGAGAGGGACAGAATACCGTGACTTTGGGGAGATGGGCATGACCTTGATGAAGGTTACATCATTTCTCTGAGGCTTGATATTTCTAATTCTAAAATCCATTCCTGTCTTATGGGTTATTATGAAATTGAGAGGTGTTAGTGCCTGTGTGTTGCCTTTCACAGGACCTGGGCACACACAATGCACCATGGCACACAGCATTCTATTTTCCTGTCCTTTATTTTCATTGTTTGTTTCCTTCCTCTTTACTAAGTCCAGAAGGAGGAGTTTATAAAATACTCATTGAAAATGGTAAGAACTGATGAAGTTTCCTTCTCTCATTAAAAAAATAATAGTGTAGTTTGGATTTCCTGTGGTTCACAAAGTCAGGCAGCATGATGAGTCTTCTAACAAATGCAACCCTATACTGATTTCCATCCTAAGGCCATTTTAGTAACTCTTTCTTATGATGGTTAACCTTTCACCTAATACTGTTTTTGGGGGTTTTCATTTTAAAGAAAATACATAGATTTCCTACATAGGTGGTATAAATTTATCTCTCCTTTATCTACTCCTCCATGAACCTTATATTTGTTTCTGGTGGCTTCTGTAAGAAATGACCTCAGAACTGGTGGCTTTAACAGCAGAAAATTTTCTTCATGAATTCAGAAGTCCAAAGTCAGTTTCATGGGACTAAAGCCAGCATTCCTTGGGCTGTGGCCACAGCATTCTGGGCTGTGCTTCTACTTCCTCTGTGCATCTGTTGAATTTGCCCCTGTCTGCATTAAAACTCACCTGTTAATCCTCGTCTCAAAATCCTTGATTGAGTCCCATTGGCAAAGCCCCACCCTTTGTAAGAGTAATATAAAGCCTCAAGATTTCAGACATTAGGACTCAATGTCCTTCTCTTTTCTCCCTTGATTATGAATTTATTAACTGCCTTTGCATTCCTATGTTTATGTAAATATTGTCCACAGCGGAATCACATGATATACTACATTGCTATTTTCAATCTTGTGCAAAAAACATATTTTCTCGCCGGGCGTGGTGGCTCACGCCTGTAATCCCAGCACTCGGGAGGCAGAGACAGGAGGATTGCTGAGTTTGAAGCTTGCCTGGACTACATAGTGAGCTCAGTGCCAGCCTGAACTACAAAGCGAGACCCTGTCTCAAAAAACAAAACAAAACATATTTTCTCGCTGGAATGAATCAATTTTTGACTTTTGTTTTGTGATAGTTCTCTAGGTTCCTTCACTAAATTAGTTTAGTTTTTCCAACAGAACCACAGATTTTCTCAACATGAGTTATTATATCTCAGAGTCTACCCCTCTCCTCTTTGTAAGTTGGACTCTCCCTCTGTCAGCTCCAATCTTCCTACTCCAACCTAACTGGCTGCTTGCAGGTCCCGTGGCCCACCTGTCATCCTAGATTTCTGTCCGGCACCATCCTGGGTTTTGTTAATCCCTCCCCCATGTTGTAGCTCTGTTTTATGGGTCCCCCGTTGAAGAATAAATCAGAGTGTAGGAGTAATTAATCTCAGGACAATAAACGTGCAGTGATTGGGTACATGTGGGATAACTTTTAGGAGCCCCTTTTTCTAAAAATCCCGCCTTCATTTCCCATTGGTCAGTTGAGTATAGGATCAAGATTGTGCCAACCCAATCACAGGGCTCTCTGAGGGCTCACTTCCCACTTGTGGTAGAAAGTACTCTAGCCACTGAGTTTGGGCAGAAGGCAGAAGCCAGGATGCTGATTTTAAACAGATAATTAAATGTAGGGTAGGTGGGTATTACAAAAGTGGACAAGTGAAGAGGGGACACTAAGGGACACAGAGACAGTAGCTTCAGGAAGCAACTAGTATGCTTAAGGCAACTTGTAGAGAGAAGGAACCATCAGGACCTGGAGGTATGAAGGATACCTTCTGGGTCTAAGATCAATGGTGCCCAAGACAGAGGTGCTGGCCCTCCCCCAGTGCTGAGACCTCACGTGAGATCCACGTGCAATCATGGGAAAGTGAAACACGAAGCCTGGAGATTCATGGAGTGCCTCAGCTGTCGCAGAGATGATGCCGATGTGAAAGAGGGAAAAGGGAGCGTCCATTGGTTCCTGCCTGGTCTGCAGCGCCGCCTCCCCCCCCGTGTCACTCCGCAGCTGACTGCACTGGACAGTGGCTTGTGGAGGAGACTGCGGCTGGACAGTCCCATGAGGGTGAGTTGGGGCCGCGACTGGCATGGTCATCTCCCTTCAAAATCATGGGGAGCTCTAGCATTTCCTCTGTAAGCTTGGTGTCATGAAAGGTCACAAGAAGTACTCAGGGAAAGATTTTTTTCATTCAATATCTGTGCTGGAAATTTGATGAGCCCTCTAAATTTGGAAACTTGAAAATTAGGAAAATTTCTTGCATTTCCACTTTACTTGGGACACTTTACTCTTTCCATTTCTTATTTCTGTTTCTAGTGTTCTGTCTTTGTACCCCCTTGAATTCTTGGGTTGATAGTCTAATTTTCTTACCTCTTGGTCGTGCAAGTCTCATTTCCTTTTCATATTATATTTACCTGACATTTCCACAGCTTTCTATCATGACCACTTCAGATTTTGTTCAAAACCCTACTAGCATTAAAAAACTTCTGAGACCTCTTAACTCCTCCTTCTTAAATAGCATCCTATTCTTTTTTCATATGGCTTCATCTGGTTCCATCCTTTCTTATATCTGCTAAATGCACTAGTGTTAATTTTCTTTCTACTAAGTTTGCCATCTTTTTTGGTGTGTCTGTTGTGCACTAGGGTTTCCCCAGATCTTAGGGGCTCACAGACCAGCCTTTTGGAGGATGGAGTCCTCACAGGCTGAGCAGAACTCCTGTGTGCAGGCTGGACATTCTGGTCGCTGCCTCTCACTGCAGAGGGGAAGCAGAAGTCTGGATTACCTGCCAGAGGGAAAGTGGCCAACGTCTTCTTGTTCTCCCTTGGGCTCGGTGTGTTTACCAGAGAGGAGCCCTTTAGTTTTAGCCTGGGATCTGTAAACTAAAAAGAAACCTGTAAAGGAGTAGTGGCTGTCACTTTTCTAAGAGTCACAGGGGCTGAGATGGAGTGGCTCTGTGGTGTTTACCATGTACCACCCCTGCTGCCCCTGTGCTAATCTTCCTTTTCCTGGGCTTCCTCATAGAATCCATTTAGAGATTAAGCTTTACATCTTCTTCCAGAGTAGGAGATGACAACCTCTTGGCTGCTCCAATTGGCTCCACCCCCTTGGCCTTCAGGTGTTCCTGGTGCTGTCACCTGGTGGGGCCTCAGTAGCATCCTTTCCCCTGCATAGGAAAACGTGGAAACTCATCTCCTGGGCCACTGCATTGCCCAATCAGTCCCCACATCCTTGTTTGGAGCGACATGTGCCACAGCTGTGCTGTGGTCGGAACAGGTGTTTTGGGAAGTGTACTGAGTAAGTCCTCATCCTCTGCCAGTGAGAAGGATTTACAGTATTTGCACTCCAGGGCACTCCTTTGGCTCTTTTTTGCACAACCACTCAAGACAACAGGGTATGAGGCTCTGGACCAGCTCTACTCTAATTCCCAAGAGCTTCGCACCTTCTGGACCACATGATCCAAACTTCTGTGTTCCATTCTATACCATCTCCATGATGCCAACCCTGGGCTTACCTGGTACATCTCACTTTGCTGTCTAGAGTCGTTTATCATTTTACATGTTCCATGGATTGTTCATCAGTCAGCTTTCTTGCTGCTGGGACAAGATGCCTGACACACACAACTTGATGGGAGGGAGAGTTCATTTGGTTTGTGGTGTCAGAGGTCCAGGCCATGGTTGGATGGCTCTCAGCCATGGGCCAGAGGCGGAGCAGAGAATCATGGCAGAAGGGCACAGAGGAGGAAAGCTGCTTCTCACCTGGGAGCAGAGCTAGGAGCAGAGCTAAAGGAAGAGCACCAGTGAGAGACCATCCTTCGAAGGCTCTTCCTCAGTGGCCCACCTCCTTCCGCTGGCACCCACCTCTCACCAGCACACATGATATGAGCATTGGTGGATTAATCCAAGGCTGAGTGTGGCATCCCATGACAAATCGCCTCTTAACCAGCCAAGCTGACGAGTAAAATTAACTGGTACAGATGACGGGCCCTTTGAAGATGGTGGTGACTGAGTTGCACTTGTTCACAGCTCCCTGTTCTGTATAAATGATCTTCTAACTCACACATGTTCACACACATGCACACACACATACACATGCACATGCACACCCTCCTGTGACCTTATACCAGACTTTTGACTATAAGTGAATAACTGCTGATGGAGATATTAATGCCACATGTGTTTGTTTCCTTGGACGCTGTAAAGAACCCTCTTATATTTTATGTCATTAGGTTTTCATGACAGCCTGGTGGGAGAAGGTGTTGCAGCTTTTCCCACAGCTTGAAAACACAGGGGCTCTGAGAGCAGAGAGACACGCAGGCCTTTCTGCGAGCTTTCAGAGAATTGGATATCCTCTGCCATGGCCTGCGTCCGATGCCCTCCCAACACGGGGCCGGCTGCGTGTGCCCCAGACTCACTCACAGAGCGAGAAGCCTGGCCCTCTAAGCGGGGTGGATGAGTAGCTAGCTCCGAAGGGCTGGGGCTGGCAGGGCCCAGGTGTTGTGTCTCCAGGCCACTTGGGACCTTTCAGAGAAATGTGGGATTGTTTTGTCATAAAAATACAAGTGTAGTTATAAAACATGTCTTTGTTGGGGAAAGAAGTTCCCAGGCCCAGGAATGTGAGTGTGTACATGTGAGACAAGCCAGGACAGGTGTCTCACCCCCCCCCTCCCCGCCCGAAGCCAGCCCAGCCAGGTGTGATCGCATGTTAACCTACGACACGAGGGGAGCCTGAAAGGACCACGGCATTTGATACTCTTCATATCAGGCTTCGAACCATTTTCCAAAAGGCTTTGCATTCTATGGGTCAAGAGCTCATTTTTTCCTCCTCAAAAACATGTGTATTTCAGCAGAAATTTAATCCCTGGGGTTCCAACTCTTTCACACTTACATCAGTTAAAATTGCATTTCTGAGGGACATGTGACCCTGTGGAGGCCTCTGGGGATGTTGCTTAGCTTGAGCTCCTTCTCCTCTCTTGACCTGAAACAGAAAGGGTAGTCACATTTTGTTTTCAAAATGATCCTAACAAAGTCTTCCCTCTAAGTGGCCTGGGTGGAATCTTTTTTCTCATGGGTTCTTCTGCCACCCTGTCCTAATGCTTTGCATCATGGGAGAGGCTACCAGTGCCAGGCTGGCTCTTGCTGGGTCTGGAGATCAGAAAACCTTTTGTTCTGGAAGGACCCAAGAGATTACCTTCCAGTGCCTTTTCACCCTCTTATAGATGAGGAAACTGATGTTCTACACGGGAAATGGCTTTCTGAAATCATACAGACAATAGAGATTCCATGTTTGGAGGACTTAAACTGCCTATGTCCTAATGTTCTAGTTGGTATTTTATTTATCTATTCAATAACTAATATTATCCCCATTTCACTGATGAGGAAAATGAGGCTTCTCAGAGTTAGACAAGCTGATTCAGATCTTACAGTTTTTATGGCAGGACGGAGACTAGAGTCCAGGCATCTGATGAGAGCTGTGTTCCCAGTCCTAACTGCATATATTATACTGCTCCTAGAGGACTTGGGGTGTAGGGGGCTAGGCAGGGACCTTAAATTGCCAACATTTGTTCTGTAGGGCATTTTATGTACAAATATTTTACATAATTGTTGAACTTTCAGTATGGATGTCTCCCTGCCTAACACTTAGATTTTTTTTTTTTTTGCCAATTTGAGTGTTCTTGGAATTAATTCTAGATAATACTGTTGACCTAGCTTCCAGCCCAATTGTTCCTTGCTACACCCCCTTTTGCCCATCACACTTCCTCTTCTTCATCGCCCATCTCTTGCTGGCACCAGCTTCTTGCTCTCTTTTGAACGTGGTCTGGCAGAGAAGATTACATAGTGGTGTCTCTAACTCCATGTGAACCTACAGTGATCGGTACACCCTGTAGGGGTGTTTGCCGAATTTCTGATGATGAGATTGAAGGACCCTCAGAGGACAAAGGTTGGGGAGCGCAAGGAGATGACACTCACTGGCATCTTGGGTGTCTTGTGTCGGATATTGTGCTAGCTTCTGACACAATTCATCACTCTTCCCCCCTTCGGGTCCTCTCTTCATAGACAAGGAATCTGTAATTTAGAGGGGCTACATAACTTTCTCAAGTCATCACATGGTGACTTCTGTGGCCTATCAGCAGGAAGGGGAAGATTTGGGGTGATGGGAGTAGAGGGTGGAGGTAGAGGTGTGTCTCTGTCCTTACGTAATGCACTATCAGATCATAAAGCACTCAGACACCAACGAGAGGGAATGTTCTTAGTTTTAAGCGATCTTTTCAGAGAGGGATCAATTTAACATGTGAAAATATTCTGGTCCATGTGAAATAAATGTTGAGGGAAAGTAAATATAAATTGATCAGCCTGTGTGGGTCACCCTGAGAATGAATGCACATATGCCACATGTAGCACGGCCTCTGTGTCTCCGAGGAGGAGCTGCCACACAGCAAAAGGCCAGTACCCTCTCCTGTTCAGAATGGAAGACCCAGTCTAGTCAAGGAGTAGCCCATCTTGAGGTACATTAGTCTCATGGTCCATGTTTTTATAACATGTGTCTTTTCATTCTATATCATTAATTTTGTCCCACTGGCTTTTTCTAATGCAACTTTGAGTTTTTAAGCACTATCACACAAAATGGGGTTGAGGCTTAGAGAACTGATTCATATGAATGTTTTATTTACTTATCTGTCATTCTTATCAGGGCCTTCTCCCCTGTCTCTGGTTACCTTATTCACTTAGCCGGCTGACTGAGAATTAGATGGAGGATGGAAATAAATTGGCAGATTGCCTTTAGCTGCCAGACAAGGGTGCTTTCTTTGTGTGGTTTGGTTTCACAAAAGGCTTTGCAGGCACTGGAAGTTTTGTTACAAAGCAGAAGGTTGAATGAAGAGGTCGGTGTCCTTGGCTTCCTGCAGTCAAGCTCTGATGCAGGGAATTCACTTCTGCCTTTCGTTGTCTCGCTCCTGCATTTGGGAGAGTAGATTATTGTCATGATCATTTCACAGTTTATTTGGAAACAAGTTTGAACTTATAAAGAATATGCCTCACTGAGCTGGATAGCTTGTAGCCCGGATGGTGTCCTATAGCAGCTGAGGCCCGCGTACAAAATCACTCTGCACTTAAGGAAAGCAATTTTCTATTAATTTGTATTGCCCTTTACTGTGCTTTTCTTATTACAAAAGTATTTCATGCAGAAAATTTGAAAAGTACAGATAAGCACAAATAAATACATAAAAAGCACTTGAATCCTGTCACCCAAAGTTATCCACTGATAACATTTATATTATCCTTTAGTCTTTCCAAATGCATATTTTATAAGCAATATCATAATTCAGTAATTTATGAATTGGTTTTTTTCTCTAGCAACATATCAGAATATATTTCCACATGGTAGCAGTCTTTTACAATATATTTAATGATTGCATACTATTTTGTCATATATGTCTCTCATAATTTATTTAGGCATTTCCTTTGTAAAAGATATTTAATTTATTTCCAGTACCTTATTCTATTAAATTCTTCTCCCCTGAACATCTTTTTGCTATTTACACATTCATAATAGAATGTGTAAATTATGAACATCCAAAATTCATTCTTTAGGATTAAAGCTTCTAAGGGCACAAACATATATGGATATTGATAGCTGTTGTTCAATTGGCCCCAAGAAATTAGTATTAATATGTACATATGCCAACTGCAACTTATCTAAGAGTAGATAAGTTTTTAAAATTTTTTGCCAACATGATAAATTAAGAGTATCATGTATATGTTTTAATATTCTTGATTATTACTGAAATTGAGAAGTATTTGGATTTGTACAGTAGTCTTCTCAATTTCCCAACCCATGAATATTTCTGGAGTTCAATTTTCTTATATTTGCACTTCTAAGTGTCTGCACTGTGGCCACTGGGGACACACTGGCTCGGATCTAGGACAAGCACTGATCGTTCTGGTTGGGCCTAGAAAAGCAGACTCTAAGACTGTACAAACACTGATTACTCCTTTTCAATATCCTTCGGTCCCACTTTGTGCACATTTGCGTTTGAAAAGCAGCATTGGTGCTTGTGCTCACTTCTGCTGTCCCATCCTAGCGCCTCTCTGCTTTTCATGTCTGCTTGGTGCCGAAGGAGCTTTAGGGGATGCATTGCGGCTGGGGCCACCTTGCTTGCTGGCTTCTGCTTGAGCCCAACAGACAGGGAGGGGCAGTGACAGGAACGCAGACCAGAGCAGGAGGCTGCAGAGTGTCACTGTGCTGGGTTCAGTTCTCTGCTGAGATGAAATAGTAAGATGACCTGAGATGAAAGTGGTCCCTGAGGTCCATTAAATGATTGTCATTAGGGAGGCTCAAGCAAGCCCGTGGACGGAAAGACCCGGGAGGGTGTCAGGATTGTTGCCACGAGACTCAATGCTCAAGTGCTGATTTTGAGAGAGCAGAATCATAGAACCCTATTGTGAGACATTTCCCTCCCCAAATGGATGGATCTTAGGATGAAAATTTTTTGGTAAGGAGCTAAGCAGTGACACTACTGTGACATAACTGCAGGCTACCCTGCCCAAGAGAGATCCCACCTACATCTTCACAGGAGACCCCTGCCTTGGGCCTAGTAACAAGGACACCCTCCTCCATCACCTCACTGAACCAAATTTTGCATCCCCTCTTTTATGTGGTTCCTGGGTCTTAGAATACTGTGAGTTTTTTTGAAATTTTACACTTAAAATAATAATAGATGATTCCATTGAATGCATCACCCCTCTTTCTCTTGTTCTTTAGCACACAAAGAACAAGTGCAACTGCTTCTTTCATCTTTTTTCTTCCTTCTTCCCTTCCTCCTTCCCTTCCTCTTTCTCTCCCTTTCTTTTTCTCTCTCCATTTCTTTCTCCCTTTCTTTCTCTCCATTTCTTTCCTTCCTTCCTTCCTTCTTCCTTCTTTCAGACAGGGTCTTGCTTTGTAGTTCAGGCCCTGAGCTCACTATGTAGCACAGGCAAGCCTTGAACTCAGTAATCCTCTTGCCTCTGCCTCCTGAGTGCTGAGATTACAGGTGTGAGCCACCATGCCTGGTAAATTGATATCTTTCTACGAATGAGCTCTACTTCTAGCTGGATCACTTGAGATACCTGAAATCACAACCCTCTTTCTGAACCCCATGTCTCTCCTCTGGCCTATTGTGTTTTCTCCATGTTTATTGCCCTTCTGCATGTTGTCTATTGCTTTTATTTTTTAGTATGTTGTTTATGGTGGGAGTGAGACCAAGGTGGAGGTTATATACAATGAAAGTTATTTTTGCTCACCAAGGTTTAATAGATAAAATGGAGAATGAGGTATAACTATGACTTGTAGAATAGCAAAGGCAAGATTTTCCAGGGAAAAGTTACAGTGTTCTCTCCAAGGTGCAGAATATCTGCAGGATTAATTCTTTCTCAACAGAAAACACTTCCAAGGCTACACTGCTATTTATTTCTTCATGGTTTTAAATTTTTTTCTTTGTGAATATCTTCATTCTCTACATTTCCTGTCTTGAATGTCTTATTTTGACATTCAGGGAAATTTATTTTATAGGTATTCATATCTATCTATCTATCTATCTATCTATCTATCTATCTATCTATCTATCTATCTAGATATCTATATTGTGACTTCTAAAAGAATTCAGTGTCTGGGGGAAATAGCTCTGGAGACCTTGTAGAGAATTTTCAAGACAAAAAAGAAAGCTAAATGGCATATAGTAAGCTCCTCTGATGGAAGCCACCTTGGAGGAACCTTCCCATGGTCAAGTCTGTTTGGACTGGTGAACTCCAGTCCTTCTCTGGGAAATTACAATGATCAGGAAGGGCAACTTTCTGTGGGAAAGCAAAACAAAACAGACAAAACATACCAGGCACGCTAGCTCATGCCTGTCATCCCAGCACTTGAGAGGCTGAGGCAGGAGGATCGCTGAGTTTGAGGTTTGCCTGGGCTACATAGTGAGCTCAGGGCCAGCCTGAACTATAAAGCAAGACCCTGTCTCAAAACAAAACAAAACAGATAAAACATGACTGTGCCTTAATTTCTTTTCCTCAGTATTTCTTTTCTTTTCTTTTTTTTTTTTTTTTTGAGACAGGGTCTTGCTTTGTAGTTCAGGCTGGCCCTGAGCTCACTATGTAGCCCAGGCAAGTCTCGAGCTCAGTGATCCTCTTGTCTCTGCCTCTCAAGTGCTGAGATTACAGATGTGAGCCACCACGCCCGGCACTGTGCTATATGGTACTGATTGCTGGTGGGTGTGAGTCACCATGCCAAACATTGTATGTGGTTACCGGGGATCAAATTTCGGTAGGACCTTGAGCTTGCAAGGCAGGCACTGGAACCACTGAGCTAAATCTCTGGCCCACCTCAGTATTTCTAAACATTCTCGATGGTGTGGCTTGCACCTAGATGTTCCCCCAAAGCCTTATGCAGTCATAGGTGGGGCTTTTGGAGTGGCTGTATCTTTTTGGGGGTGACTTTTTGATACTTGGATTAAAGATGTAATGCTGAGAATGACTCATGTTGTGATTCTAGGATTAAAGGTGCCCTGTCCTGGATAGAGGTGCTATCTACCTTAAGGGTGGATAGCTTACTAGAATATAAGAGACAGAAAGGATGCTTGTCACTTGGTGCTTCTTTGCTGCTTTGGTGCTTTGCTGCCTTCTGCCCACCATGAATTATTTTTTCTCTGCCATGGCCCCTCTGCGATGCCATCTTGCCTTGGAGCCAGCTAACTATGAACTGGAACTTCTGTAAGCTGTAAACTAAGTAAACCTTTCTTCCTTTAACTTTGGTGTTGGGTATTTTGTCTCAGCAATGAGAAAAAGTAACTAAAACATTTGACTTGACAAGCTTTTTTGCTTCTTAATATTTTGTGAAATAGACTTTGAGAGAGCTTTCCTTAAAGGAGTCCCACAGAAAATGTTTTTGTGTCTAGTCAAAACTCTAGGTTGGAGGGGATGGATGTCTCTTCCCTTCTTTGTTGGGGCCCAGGTGAATACCAAATGAAGTGAGCAGATGGGACCAGTCTGAAAAAGGAAGGCAGTTCCAAAGTCTTGCTGGTTGGGACTGGAGGGTAGATGATTTAATGGGGGAACATCAGACTTAGGACCGGCCTGTGTGCAGTTGCAAGAGGCTTGTCCATGCTTTGAGCTGTCTCGCATGCTGAGTCACTACCCAGGAGCTCAGCTGAGGCTGCTCCCCAGCTAGAATGGGGGCCACCTTCCCTGCTAGAGGACACAGAGGAGGGGACTGAGTGTATCCTACCTGGGAAGCACAGGTCCTTATCCACAGGGACCCCAGTGGGACATAGTCTCACTAAGCTCACAACTGAGGACATGAAGCATGTATCCATGGAGTGTCAGGGAATATGAGGTTACGATCCTATGTGCCATCAAATCTTGAGGATTCTAAGGTATCCCGCACAGCCGAAGACACAAGATGCAGCATGCTTGGAGTGATCAGGAAGACTTTCCCAGGGTATGGAAGGAAGTATGGTTGGCAGAGCAAGTGGAGTTTAAAATGCAGGAAGTTGGAGAGAAGCTAGTGAGGCCAGAAAACTGTCAGGGGAAAGAGCAGGGCTTGAAGAGAACATAGGTCTTGTCTTGGTGCATCATTCACACTTCCTGTTGAGAAACTGAGATTCTCACTTAGACTGCAGTGGTGGTGACTCCAGCATCCACTCTGTGAATGCTTTTTTGGCTGCCCCTGTATCTTCACTGGCTGCCAGAGTTATGGCAGAGTCGTCTGTTTGTCATGTACAGTTGTGGGTTTGCTCTTACATCCTATCGGAGCATCTTGTCTTCTGCAAGACTTGTGAGCTCTTGGAAGGCATGAGCTGCGATGGTCTTACTCATCTGCTTCTCTTTCCCCTCTGCCCCTCTCCCCTCGCAACCCACCCAGTATGCAGCACAGAACTTGTGCTCAGTGTCTGCTGCTAGATCAGCTGCCTTTGGGCAGCACATCTTTCTTAGTGTCCATTGGTGAACTCAGAAAGCCATCGGTTAGTGTCAGGATCTCATTTCAAAGAGAAGGGCCAGTGTGCCCTGTGGGCTTGCACATGTCTTCCCTGTAATGCCACAGTCCAGCTCTCTCTGGAGGCTTTAGAGGTCCTTGTCTGCCCAGTTTGGTGTGATTATTGTAAGCACATAGTCAACATTTCCACACTGACGTGTCTTTTTGGTGTGAGTATGAGAAAGAGGAAGGAGCCATGAGGCAGGGAGAGTGGAAGAGAAGGGAGGTTGAGATTTACATTTGGTAAGAAGAACCAGGGTGAGAATAAGCTAATCCAGTGGTTGCCGGTGTTTGACTGTGCTTGGAAATGTAGAGTGAACTCAGTAACTTGTGTATTGTTTTATCTTTTCTCAAGCAAAATGAATTAGTGTCTTTTCTGTCACTTTCTGGTGCTTCTCTTTCTCACAGATGCTGAGTAGGCTGCCAGCCACTTGGGCAGGATCCTCTCCCCTCTCCTTTGCCCTGGAGTAGTGACTGGCAGATTCCACAGAGCAGGCCCTGTACCTCCAGGCACAGTCCACCAGATGGTGCAAAACCAATGAGGCACTGTCCCTGAGGTCCGTCCAGTTTAACCCACCCAAAAAGGGACAGTGGAAGGGAAGATTTTTGAGAAGTTTTGATTTAAAGTTCACTCAGAATGGTGTGAAAATCCATACTTAGGACCTGAATAGAAAGTGGTATAACAGTTGGATTGTGACGTGTGTGCTTTTGTGTGTGAATGTCTGCTCATGTGTGCATGTGTATGATCTTACACAGAAATGGGACAGAGGCACTTGCTACTTGTCTGTTAGAGTGTGGAAGACTTCATGTACATACCCGAACTGTTTCCCCATTGCTGGCTCCAGGCTAGAGACCTGTGCCACAAAATTTTAAAGAAGGGCCGGAGATTTAGCTCAGTGGTTCCTGCACCTGCCTCGCAAGCGCAGGGTCCTGAGTTTGATCCCCAGTAACCACATGCAATGCTGGACGGGGTAACTCACGCCCACCAGCCATCAATACCACATACTACAGTGCCGGGTGTGGTGGTTCATGCCTGTAATCTCAGCACTCGGGAGGCAGAGACAGAAGGATTGCTGAGTTCCAAGCTTGCCTGGGCTACATAGAGAGCTCAAGGCCAGCCTGAACTACAAAGCGACACCCTGTCTCAAAAAAAAAAAAAATTGTAAAGGAATTAAGGTGTTAGGACCCTAGAGTAATGATGTCTCATGTTTATTTTCAGCCATTCATATTCTTTCCCATATTGTCTCACTAGCTCATCACACAGCCCCATGAAGCAGGTGACATAGCCACGTTCATTTAGATGAGGAAATAGTGTCAGGGACAGGAAGAGGTCCTTAGGTTGACACACCTGGCCAGAGCAGCTAATCAAGTGGAGATCGCCTAGGGTCGAATCTCTTTCTGTCTTTCACTACACTGGCCTGAGTTCTCTCCTTCAGCAACCCAAATCCAACTTCTAAAACAGTAAATTGTGGGAGTGAACAGTATAGGGGCAGAGGGGAAACATGGAGCAGCAGGTATATTCGTTTGCATATGTGTACATGTGCATATATATAAGATAGAGAGAGATGCACCCAGCAGTGGTGGCACATGCGTGTAATTGCAGCATTCCGGAAGGCTGATGGGCGATGCTAGTTTGAACCCAGCCTTTTTTTTTTTTTTTTATAACAGCAATATAGCAAGATCCTCTTTAAAAAGAAAAGCTAGGAACATAGCTCAGGACAAAAGCCTTGGGTTCAACTGCTAGGAAGGCAGGAGGGAAGAGGGGAAGGGATGTATGTATGGGCCATATGTTTTTTTTTTTTTGGCTTTTTTGAGGCAGGGTCTCGCTTTGTAGTTCAGGCTGGCCCCTGAGCTCACTATGGTGCCCAGGCAAGCCACCGCAAACTCAGCAATCCTCCTGTTTCTGCCTCCTGAGTGCTGGGATTACAGGCGTGAGCCACCACGTCCGGCATTGTGCTATGCGGTGTTGATTGTTGGTGGG
>PVIC010044896.1:0-14823 GCA_004025085.1 Thryonomys swinderianus
TTTTTTTGTAGGAAGACAGTTTGGGAAATCTGTGGTGCCCTCCCCTTGTAGCACCTTCCTGTCAGGGGTTATTTCTTAGACCCAGACTAGAGGGCTGATGCAGTAGGAACAAAGCAGGATGGTCAAGAGCAGCGGTCAGCAACACTTCCATAAAGGGCAGACTTTGCAGACCACATTTTCTCTGTAACAACTTCACAATCCTGCTCAAACAGTAGACAAGAGACAATACATAAAGGCTCATGGCTGGGTACAGCCGTTAGTCCAGCAGTTTTCCTGTTTTTGGACAAGAACACAGATCTAGAGTCAGACACCCATGTTTGAATACTAACTCTGTTCTTTACTAGCTGTTACTAACTCAGATAAGTTATTGAATGATTCTAGGTCTTAGTTTCCCATTATAAATGAAGTTAACTGTGATATAAAAACTATGCACCAATATTTGTGAAGTCATTAGCACATAATGAATGGTTAATATATGTTTATTATATTAATATGTGAGTAACTGCACATAAGATACCCTTTGTAAAATTATTAACAAAAGAAATAATGTATTCAGCTCAGAACACTATCAAAAGAAGTACAAGGTTTCATAAAAGACATAAATGCCCATTAAATGTACATACAATGTTCCACATCATTTGTTATCAGAAAATGAAGATTAAAACCATTATGAGATGTCACTGCCTACATGTCAGGATGGCTAAAATTAAAAAAGAGTATCACATATTGAGGAAGAAGTAGAGCAAAATAGGATAATCACTTGGAGAAATAGTTGGACACGAGCTTGTTAACTGAAAAAAACACACTTAATATATGACCCTTTGATTTCATTACTGGTATTTAACCAAGAAAAATAAACTGTCTCTCTACATAAACACTTATACATGAATATTTACAGCAGCATTCTTCATAATACCTGGAAACAAGCATTCATCGGCAGCATGTGAATGGATGAACAAACTGCATTACACCCACACAACAAACAGACTGCCTCTCAGGAACAAGGAGGAACACATTACTGAAACAAGCAGCACAGATGAACCTCAAACATCATTATGCCACATGAAAGCAGTCAGACTGGAATCTATACTATGTGCCTCTCTGTATGTGAAATTCAAAGACAAATAATCAGTCTACAGATACAAAGCAGAACAACAGTTGCTACACCCAGACATGTTGGAAGAATAACACCAAAGAAACATATGGTAACTTTGAAGATGATGCAAAATCCGTATCTTGACTATGATGTTGGTTTGCTGTTCAAGGACATACATTTTTCTTAATACTCATCAAACTACACATTTAAATGGTAAAAAAAAATGCATCAGGAAAACAAATGGGAAGAGTGAAAATGTAAACAAAAAGTAGTAAGTACAAACTGAAATGTTTTTAATCCTTCAGGTGAGTCTGGAGTACTATAAATGCTGAGTGTGTATCAAACTCATGTTTGTCTTCATCTCTTTCCATGCCATGAACAAAGAAAAAACGAGTGGAAAGACAGCTCCCTCACCATGGTTCCTGTCTCCTGGTGCTTATGCCTTTATGATTCCCCACCTCTTGAGTACAGGCAGGATCAATGGCTTGCTTCTCTCCTGAGATATGTCACTCCTGTCAATAGTTATTTAAAGCTCATTCTGTTTAGGAGACCCATACTAGAGCCTCTCCTTGCAGACTCGACAAAATAAATGGCCGTGGCCGGGCGTGGTGGCTCACGCCTGTAATCCCAGCACTTGGGAGGCAGAGACAGGAGGATTGCTGAGTTCGAGGCTTGCCTGGACTACATAGTAAACTCAGAGCCAGCCTGAACTACAAAGCAAGACACTGTCTCAAAAAAAAAAAAAAAGTGCCCATCAAAATAAATGGCCGTGTGGGTAAAGCCTATGTGACAAGGAACTACACAGCTGATTTCTAGGAAGCATGGGAAGACTTCAGTCAAGAGCCAGCAAGAAGCTAGGGGCTCACTCAATGCTACCCACAAAAGGCACTACATTCTTCCAACAACCAAATGAGACTGGAAATAGATTCTTTCCCAAATTTCTGGGTGAGAAAATAGCCTCGTTCATACCTTGACCACTGCCCTGTGAGACCCTAAGCTGAGGACCCAGGCAAGCTGTGCATGGGCTCTTGATTGACAGACACTGTAAGATAAATATGTCGAAAGTTAGTGAGTTTGTTAGGTATAAAAGATAACTGATAGAGACCCAAAAAAGAGATAATTAATTGACTAACAAGAAAAATGTAATATGCTGCGTAAACCTTTTTAAAACCCGAGTGCTAGGCAGAGCTCACTGCCTGTTGTCAAGATCACAGAGCCACTTCTTGCTTCAGCAGGCGATGCTGCAGTGTGCTCCCTTCTCACACATCCAAAGATCAACCACAGCAGTCCAGCCCTGAAGTGTTACCGCACGTGGACTGCAGAGAACACAGTGCCTGGAGCCCATTAAAGCCAGCACCCTTCTCCTTTCTGGAAAGACACACACCCTCTAAGTGTCTCCGGGAAACCTGAGTCACAAGAATCCCAAGAACCACATAAGCAAGGATGAGAGGCTGCTATGATCTGTCCTTATGTGGGGAGATTTCCACTAGAACACTTCAGAGGAAAGCGGGCACCAGACAAAGAAAGTCCCTTAACCATATAATACATTCAGCAGAAAACTCGAATGTGTGGATGACTAAATAGGCAAATACACGATATGGAAAAGAATGATATAAAAAGTCTGAAGTGCTTTCCCAGAGACAGCCCTGCACATGACGCACCTATCTACAGGGACTTGTGATCTTTAAAGTGTATTTCAGGCCTGTCATTCTACACACTTCACATTAAAAATGTTTAGTTGAACAACTACAGGCATCACCAGTATCCATGGGAAACTGGTTCCAGGAACCAGCGCAGATACTAAAATCCAAGGATATTTAAGTCTTTTATCAGCACAGCACAGTATCTGCATGTAATTTTTACACATTTTCCCATACATTTTAAATCGTCTGTAAGTCACTTACGATACAATGTAAATGACACATAAATATTTATAGTATCGTATTATTTTAGGACTGTCAAGGAAGAAAAGTATACATATTCAATACAGGTACAATTTTTAAAATATTTTCAACACACTGTTGAAGGAATCCATGGATACAATACTCAGAGATATGGAGGGGAAACTGAATAGTAAGAAGACAGCTACTACGGGTTACAGGAGCAGTGTCCTAAGACATCAATAAAACAGTCTGTTTGTTAGGAGCACTCCTTTGAGATAACAAAGATTAGCATGCAGAACTCTAAATTCAGCACACATTTAATTCTTAGCATTTGGGAACACAGTCTTGCAAATGTCAACCCCATACATCTAGGTTGCAAAGAAAAGGCCATTGAAATCCACTAAGATAACAAAGGAATATATATAGTAGTCAGGGGTTATTTTTCTTGAGGGTTACTCCCCAGGAATAATCATATCTTGTCTATTTTCTTATAACTCTGTGAAATATTGACATTTCATATGCAAACTATAACTATCTGTAGTTTATCTTTATAGCCAGCTAGGAAAAATTAAAATAAAATCTTAATTTATTAAGCCTACCAAGTAACTAAGATCAAAGAAATGCACATCATGTTTTCAGTTTTCTTCAAGGATATAGCAATATAAATAGCAAAGAAAATAAGTTTGACTAAAAGTCCTATGCTACCACATAAGAGAAGACAGCTAAATCATCTATAGCTATGTAAGTTTTGGGCAATTTTTTGCTGTAGTTTGAAATTAAAAAGCTTATATTTGGATTGTCCATGTTACTTTCTATTCTCATTTCATTTCACACGAAAGTAAAAAAGTATTGTGTATGCAACTTTAACTGTTATTAAACTGACCCCTACTGGCCTCCTATTTCCTGTCTGGATTTATCCAGTGCACTATTACATTCTGTCATTGAACATGCATTTGATCAAAAACAAGACATAAAAACCATGGCTCAGCCAGGTGTAGCAAACACCTATAAGCCCACAGCTAGGTAGGCAGAGGCAGGGGATCTCATGACTTAGTGGCCAGTATGGGCTACATAGTAAGTTCAAGACCACCCTGAACTACACAGCAAGACTGTCTGAAAAAAAACAAGGGGGAAAAAAGGATGGCTAGTACATCAATGGTAGTAAAAAGATGCTTTCCTTAGAGCTTTGCCTATCTTATTTTCAAGACCTCCTATACCTAAAATTCATCTAACATTTCATGGAGGTGTTACATGTACAGATTTCCAAAAGACAACAAGGAAGCAGAGATGCTTAAAATTATAGCACCTTCCCTACAAAAAGTATTCACAGACATTTACAAGTCAAAGAAACAATACATTTGAGAATTAAATTCTAGCATATGACTAGACACAAAGTCAGTGGCATAGCATACCGCACTGGCCTCAGGTTACTTGAGATTTGTTACTAAACTGGCCTAGGAGAATATATTCTGAAACAGTTCCATCTCTGGGAACTCACTGAATAATGACAGCAGTTATTTTTTGACAAATTGTGTGCAAGACACTGTGGCGAGGTACCTTCCCTGCACTATTAAATTAACCCCGGTGATGATTTGTCTTGATTGTCAACTTCACTGGATTAAGAGATGTCCACGGGGCTGACTGGGTTGAGAGACAACTAATCCACTCATTGGTGGATTATTGGATGATGGGTTCATAGCTAAATAAGCAATAGGAGTTGGGGATCAGCCGGCAGAAGTTGGTTAGAGACTTCCTCCCGGCTCCCTGGATGACATGGTATGAGCAGCTTTCCTCTACAGCACCCTTCTACTGATGTTTCTGCCTTGACCAGACAAGTGTGGACTGCATCCTCTGAGACCATGAGCCCAAGTAAATCTTTCCTCTTTAATATGTTTGTGTCGAGTATTTGGTCAACGAGATGAAAAGAGTACAAATACAGTCCCTACTCAATGACTGTCTGAGATAAGTATGCTTAATTCATGGATGAGGAAAGCTCAGATACAATAATCACCACACTACATTATGATGCTTTACTTTTCGAAACGTTGCTTTTCTATAAGTGAGTGAGAACCTTCAGTATAAGGTATTGGGTAATTGTCATTGCTGTATCACTGAAACCTGGCATATTTCCAATACCTAGCACATAGGAGGTACTCAAAAATATATATAAATGGAGATATTGTTGAATGACTGTGGCTACTAAACCCACACTATGTGTAAGACCTGTGCTTAAGCACTGAGAAAGGAAGGAGGAAACAGAAGAGCAAAGTGCTTTGATTTCTGAACACAGACACCATGTGACCAGCAGGAAAGAAGAAGGCCCACAACATGATTCAACAGAATGCTATGAACAAATAGCCTCTATCAGTCAGTCAAAGACCAAACAGGATGACACACACAGGTTCAGGCTCTCATTGGAACTTGAAATTTATTAAGAGAAAGGGCAGAAGACTTTAAATTACTCTGGCTTTGTAATATGTCTTAAAAAATCTATCAAGGGGCTGGGGATTTAGCTCAAGTGGTACGGCGCCAACATTGGACACACAAGGGCCTGAGTTCAATCCCTGGTACCACAAAAAAAAAATCTATTGATCTAAAAATATTTCCACAAGATATGAATTACATAACTATGATTTTGAAGACAAAGTAGAAAGGAAATCATGGAAACAAATACAAAGATCTAAAACAAATACAAAGCTCTAAAACAAATACAAAGATCTAAAATATCCATTCCTGAAAAATCTACATGTACTTTTCTTGTCTGTTCTTTATCTATCTTTATTTTTCAGCATCTCTTTTGTTGGAACTTCACATATATGAAGATGGTAACTAAACTCCTTTGGATATAAATGGTCTTCTGTAATAGTATTATTGTCATGTAAGCACTTTTAATATCGCTTTTAGCAGATGACCCTTAATATTGGTTTGAGCTCCAACATATGCTATGGGAAAAATGGCCCCCCAAAATGTATTCATGTCTAAAATAACTAAGCAGTCAACAAAAACTGCCCAGAAATCTGTCTCAGTTGTTAACTTTCTAAAGTATCCCAAAGACACTACCCTCCTCGAAAGACATGAGCAAGTCCACAGTCTCAAGACTGTCAATACCTTCTAGATCATCCTCCCTAGACTGAGACACAGCTGCCAACATTTCTGTAGTGTCTGGAGTTAAACTTGTCCTGCACCAACCCTGAAACAGGAAACAGGACACAACTGAAACAGGTAGTGCTGATGAGTCTTCTGTTCACTGATGGATCCCTTAAATATCTAAAATTTATTGAGGGAACATATAGCTCCCACAGAATATAAAGCCAAGCTTCTGGGCCCTGGACTGAAGGCTGTCTGGGTTCGGCCTGCACTTCTCCAAGTAGAATCTGAGGCAAGGTACCTACCTTTCTAAATCAGATATAATTACATTATCTCAGTAACCCTGAGGAATCCCAAGCAGCTCAGTACACTCACTGGAACCTAGGTGCCCAATATGCATGAGTTGCCACCATTATTACCACTCATCTACTGCTTCCTCCCCAGCATCTTACCCCCAACTCTCAACCCACAAAGACGACCTACGAATTCTTGTTTTAGGTGCACTGGGTTTTAAATGTGTTAAGTGTCCATCCAGACTTCATCCTCACACTCTCCTTCCTGCCAAACATCACCACAAAAAAGCTTCCTTTGCTCAGAAATAAGTGAAACTCTTGATACATAGTTTTATATGAATTATTACGGTAGCTAAAGGTCTCAAATTGACTGATAAGTTCCTAATTTCAAGTATTCTGGCTTTTTGGTCTTTTTTTAATGGCACTTGCTTCTGTGAGACTAAAGTTAAGATAGAAAAAAATGATAAGTAGAAAATAGACCTAGAAATCATAATTTTTAAATTACCCTTAAAAAAATCCCTATGGCTTTCATACATAAAAGTTTTTCACGCCTTCTCTTCAGGCAGTTTACGCAAAACAAAATCAAAATCAAAACCAAAAAAATAAACCACTTTCCTAAGGGCCTTAAAACTACAATAAGCTGTAAATTGGGTTTAGACCTGGGCCTTCTACCAGTAAGCTGGGCTTCTTCCCATATTCCTCCAGCCTCAAGAAGCAACACATCTGAGCTGCACACACATGTAGAGTTTGCATCCAAGCACAGTCCAAACCTGAAAGATGTAGAAATATACATCCTGGATCACCCATCTTGAAGACATCCCTCCTAAAACCACATATTACATATCTCCAGCTCCAGTCTATAACGCACCTATTTCGAGAGCCCCTATTCAATTCTCTCGGCATTTGAACTTTCAAAATCCTACCTAATAAACCTCTTTATGTGTCTCACATGCCTTGAAAAATCTTTTTCTGTGACTGAAATCAGAGAACCTTGAATCTATCCTTGTAAGCAGAGGCCCTATCTCCTCTTTGTATCTGAACCCAATAGAGTGACAAGACCAGAAAGAAAAGTAATTGTCACACTTAAAACATCAAAATCACAGTATTATTTCTAATAGAACCTACAGTACTCACAGAAATCTACCAGATCCCTCCTTACCACATCTTTAAAATTTATAGCTCCCAAAGGGAAAGGGCAGGTAAGGGAAGGTAAAGAAGGGAAACAAAAAAATTGATGATTAAAGAAAAAGGAAACAAAGCTTAAATATGTAGGGGGTGGGAGTTTAGCGAGGGCAGTGGGAAAAAGAGAATGAAGTTGTGTATCACAGGTACAAATTCTCAGTGTGGAATATATCAAAATGTATGTATAAAATTTACCAATAAAGTCAATCTAAAAAATAAAATAAAATTTTCAATTCCCACTGAGCACACAACTCTGTCATAAACAAAAACCCATAGATTTTAGGCCCCATGATAACTCTGACCTCGACAAACCTTCAGATCCTGCATTCATAACAATCCAGCCTCTATTCATGGATTAGAAAATAACCAAAAGAGGTGTTAACATCAGATTAATGTCATGTTTAAATGTAGCACATCCATATTAACAAAAATAGTAAGTCACCGGTAGAAATGGCAATCACTGTGAATTGCTCGTGGAGAATATATGGCTTCCTCAGAAATAAAATGACGGTAGAGAAGTATATTCCGTGTCACCATAAATACTTTCGCAGAGCCAATATCAAGGACACTGGTGAACACACTGCAAATGCGCACCAAAGCAGTTGGTTAGATTAAAATTTCCCAACAGAAAAAATAATGGATCGCGCATCTTGTACTGTGTAGCAAAAAGTGGAACAAAAAAAGGCACCAGGCTGTGTATGAGTCTTTCAGCCTTCTGTGGCGGGCTGTAAAGACTGCTCCCCAAGATGGCGGCTGGCAACGTGGCAGGCCGTAAAGACCACCCCCCAAGATGGCGGCTGGCAGCAAGCCAGAAACCTCTGTTTGACACAAACTAACTGCAGACCTTATATGGTAATATCTGTGGGCGGTGGGAGGGCATTGAGAGGAGAATGTATATAAGCACCCAAGACAGGAAGTGGGGGGAGAGAATAAAGCTCAAGCTTGCACTCCGTGTGTTGCATCTCTCTCTGCGGGATCTGCGAGTGTCGCGACAGCCTCCCTCAGAACGTCAGCAACGTTTAGCACTGCCCGAGTCACCTGGTCATCAAAGTTAAGTCTCCTGACATCAGGAAACATGAGCAAAATTTCCATCCTCATTCAACAGCAAGGTTTCCACTCCATAAAAAGCCCAATAAAGTATAATAAAACCTTCCCTTCTGGCACATGCTAATACTTTTTTAAAACCTGACACTCAACACTCAAATGTTCCAACCTATATCTCTTCAAACCGGTCTTCCATTGTCTTAGGGAAGATCAAATTTATTTAAAATTTGTCTCACCAAGTATTTACTCACGTTTTCATTCAGTGTAAACTTCTGAGTAGGACACGACACTAACATTCTATATTCAAATTCTCCATTTGTTCTCTGTAACTCCCTCAATGTCTGAAAAAAATCTATTTTTGAAACCTGTACTAATAACTTAAAAACACTATTTTTTTTCATCTCTCTATACATTTGTCTGAGACAGGATCAGGCCAGTACAAGACATTCCATTTTTTGTTAAATAAAGACTAGGTCTCTTGCCTCTCAAATCGCTGCAAATTACACTTCTGAATTCCAAATTAAAACAGAGAGATTTCCTCCACTTATCTTCAACATAAAAGTATAATTATAGGTCTTTTTAAAACATCTGACACCAAGATGAAATAAAAACACAAAACAGTAACAATCATTTGAGAACTAAATCAACATCAATTCATAAGAAAATATAAATAAAAACAGTTCCAAAATTTAAAAGTCCACAGCTATTTTCAACTAGAAAATATTTTTTCATATAAATAGTGTTTTAAATAATGATTAGGTCAGATAAAGATTGCATTTTATAGTCTCATTACAACTTTTTTTTTTTTTTTTGAGACAGGGTCTCATTTTGTAGTTCAGGCTGGCTCTGAGCTCACTATGTAGCCCAGGCAAGCCTCAAACTCAGCAATCCTCCTGCCTCTGCCTCCTGAGTGCTGGGATTACAGGCGTGAGCCACCACGCCCAGCACTGTGGTATGTGGTGTTGATGGCTGGTGGGCATGAGTCTCCATGCCCAGCATTGTATGTGGTTACCGGGGATCAAACTCAGGACCTTGTGCTTGCGAGGCAGGCGCTGGAACCACTGAGCTAACCCTCCAGCCCCATCATTACAACTTTTTAAAAAAAATTATAGTAAAATCCTACAGATCTAATTACTGTTTAATAGTTTTTATTTTCTTAAAAAAACATACATGAGATCCATCTATTACATCAAGATTCCAGAACAATTTCCACATCCACAGCCATTTAGACAGACTGGGTCTAAACTCCCATTCCGGCACTTGTCAGGGGTCCTTGGGCAAGCCACACATACTCTGCCTTTTACTACATCTCTCTGATAGAGATAAAACACATATTGCGGGAACACTATTCTTAAACTATCCTTATTAGCTTCAATCTCTGCTGTTTTCTTATATATGACTGACCCAAAAGAAGTATTTAGGTTTCTGGAAACAGGAATATAAATAAAAAGGCTCAGCAGTCAATTTTGGTTAGGCTTTGTTTTGTTTTTTGTTTTGTTTTGTGTATGTGGTACCAGGGATTGAACTCAGAACCATGTACTTGCCAGGAAGGCACCAATTCCAGCACATAGATTCCTTATTTTATTTTATTTTATTTTTATTTTTATTTTTATTTTTTATTTTTGGGACCAGAGATCAAACTTAGGACCTTGAGTTTGCATGGCTGGCACTGAAACCACTGAGCTAAATGCCTGGCCCCAGGTTCCATATTTTAAATAAATAGCAAGAAAAAATTCTTGAAAGCTAAGCTTTTTCAAAATAAAAAGTTAGCACAAAGAGAGCAACACTATCCAGATTCGTACTTTATCTTCTGTCACTAAGTCCTTTTGAAGCATTAAAAATTACTAAACATACATAGCCAAATTCTTGGCAATTTTCTGCCAGAGTTGAAATTTAAAAAGTGTATGCGTGAATTTTACACTGCAGTTTCTCTTTTCATTCCACTAGCCACAAGAGGAGTGGAGAATTCTCTAGCAGAAGCTACAAGAGAAGAGAGATTTGGTTAATTTCATAAATTATTAATTCCTTGGGTATGATTTCTCCACAGGATTTTTTCTCTATAAATAAAGTGCATGTGTAAAAATAGTAACTTGTCCAACCTTAGAACTGGGCTTACAAAGAACTTCAAGCTTTAACTTTTAGAGTGTGGGTGTTTTAGACACATCAACACACTGGCAAGGCCAAAGCCATTTGCTGTCCCTCAGGCCACTGCTTTTCTTCTGAGTGTCTTTAGTTAGTTTTCCTAATAAGCCATCCTACAACTAGCAAGACAAAAAGAATAAAAGCACACAGGCCTCACACTGAAAGGGAAAAGCTTGCACAGATATAGATACAGATACAGATATATCTCCCATCTCTTTCCCAATATCCATCTTGGGGGAAGTCTAGTATTATTCTGAAGTAAACAGAAACAGTTAACGCATACACTTCCCTATTTACTACACTGACATCATCAGTGAACAAGGCTGTTCAAAGAAAGTTAAAAATAAGAAATTTCATAAGATACACACACACATAGGACCGGAGGGTTAGCTCAGTGGTTCCAGCGCCTGCCTCACAAGCGCAAGGTCCTGAGTTCAATCCCTGGTAACCACATAGAATGCTGGGTGTGGAGACACGCCCACCAACAATCAACACTGCATACCACAATGCCGGAGGTGGTGGCTCATGCCTGTAATCCCAGCACTCAGGAGGCAGAGACAGGAGGATTGCTGAGTTCGCGGCGGCTTGCCTGGGCACCACAGTGAGCTCAGGGCCAGCCTGAACTGTTACAAAGCAAGACCATGTCTCAAAAAAAGATACACACACATACATACTTTTATAGCAGGGCATTTTCTACAATATAAAATAATATACATTTTTTTTTCCTGTTTAAAAACACAGAATGTTTTGTTGCTTTGTAGTAAGAACTACAAAAATATGTAGGCTAGGGCTGGAGGGTTAGCTCAGTGGTTCCAGCGCCTGCCTCCCAAGAGCAAGGACCTGAGTTCGATCCCTGGTAGCCACATATAATGCTGGGCATGGAGACACGCCCACCAACAATCAACACCGCATACCACAATGCGGGGCGTGGTGGCTCACGCCTGTCATCCCAGCACTCGGGAGGCAGAGACAGGAGGATTGCTGAGTTCGCGGCGGCTTGCCTGGGCACCACAGTGAGCTTAGGGCCAGCCTGAACTACAAAGTGAGACCCTGTCTCAAAAAGCAAAAAAAAAAAAAAAAAAAAAATGTAGGCTAAATAAACATGTAGGATGATTTAATAAGAAAAGAAAGACCTGAGAGTACTGGCATTTCCAAATCTACAGAATACTGACGACTGTATGGTCAAGATGAGCATCAGTTACAAATTATGTATACAGCTTGCTAACAAATTAGGGAAATGTTTCCCTTTGGTTTCTTTTCTGACTACTTATAAAATAATATTTGCATGTAAATTTGCAATTCATATTCGATGTCTTATGAGTACATTTTGTAGATCGTGCTCAGGGAAGGAAGAGAGTGAGCGAGCTAAGAGCACAGAAACAATAATTTGCTGCTGGCTTTTCGCCAGAAATACTAGACCAAATGTTTAGAGACAGCTAAGTGAACCCAGTACATCTGGACTTCTCCGTACTCCCTGTTGTGATTTATTTATATGTGGACCCTAACTAAGTAAAGTGTCCAAAAGAGTGATTTTTTTAAATTACAAAAATCATGCATTTTAAAAAGGGACAGAAAAGGAAATGATTTGAAGGCCCTTTGAGAACATTTGTAACAAGCAATGACAAGAAGTCTCAGTGATTTAAGCAACACTAATAACCATATGTCTGGACCTATGTTCAGTTCTAATTTACACATTATATATAAGCTTTTGTTTTCATACTCGAGAAAACATGCCAAGTATTCAGTATTTATAATCACACTTAACTTGCAGAATGAGGAAACTAATTAACTTGGAAAGACAGAAATACCAGTCTTGGGAAAAATGAATTTGATTATCACTCAGGTAGGTAGTAAAGGAATCACCTCTGCCTCCCACAACCAAACCAACATGGCTGTATCTTAAACGTACTATGACTGCCACATGTTTAAAAACATATCACCGTATGAGCAAATATACTGCTAATAGAAAGTCACTCCAACAGTCCAGTCGGTCCAGCACAACAGTATAATTGGGGTGGGGGGGCTATGCTGAGGTAAACCATGCGGCACAGTAAAAAGTCTCACATGGTACAAGCTCTCCTTAAACAAAGCTGCACAACAGCTACAGGCCAGCTATTTTCCTTGGGACCTTCAAAGGGCAAAACAGTCATGCTGAGTTAGGAGTTTCTGCAGCAGAGAGAAACACAAGGAGCTGAACCAGTGACAGAGCAAGCAGGGAATATACAAGACGCTGAAACACCTTAAGTCAAAATATAATCATTTTCAAAAAAGTTCATTGTGTAGGTCATGGATGTGTAAATACCCTATCTTTTCTCTAGTATAAGAATCTGAAGATGTAAATGAGTTCTAGAATGTATGATAGATACTGTGAAATAGAAAATGTTCAAAGGGAAAGGGTAAGTAATGAGGGGTGAGAAAAAAATATGATTTAAAAAAAAAGAAAGCATGTGAATATAGGGGGTTGGGGTTGTAGGGTGCACAGGGGAATGAGTAAAAATGAGAATTCACTCGTGTCATATACTGGTCCAAATTCCCAATGTGGAGTGTGATTGTGATGTGCATATAAAATGTATCAATAAAGAATTCAGTTTTTTAAAAAGTTCATTGTGGTTGATGCTAAGAGCTAAAGATTCAGGGGTGCAGCTCAGGAATGGAGCACTTGTCTAGTTTTTGTGAGGCCTTGGAATTGGTCCCCAGCACCACAAAATGACCAATAGGAGAAAAGCGAGCAGGCATAGGCAAAGGCACAAAGGTGCAGGCACAGCCACGGGGGAACAGGAGACGGTCTGTGCTTGAAAAATGGAAGTATGAGTGGAAAAATTGCAGATGAAATCAAGGGGGATTCAAAAAGAACAATAAGCCCAAACCACCACATTTGACGGGTGAATTCTTGCCTCTCATATTTATATTATAAAACCACCACGATTTGTGGCAGAAGATAAGGCTCACTGGTAACGTGACTGCTTAGCATTCACAAGGCCTGGGGTTTATCCCATAGCACTATGAAAACAAACGAAGGCTCTGTACTATTAAAAATAACCTAGCTCGGGCTGGAGATTTAGCTCAGTGGTTATGGTGCCTGCCTAGCAACCACAAGGTCCCTGGTTCGATCCCGGTAACCACATACAATGATATGATATTGGGCGTGGTGGCTCACACACACCAGCAATCAGTACCACACCCCACAGTGCTGGGCATGGTGGCTCCCGCCTGTAATCCCAGCACTGCGGAGGCAGAGGCAGGAGGATTGCTGAGTTCCAGGCTTGCCTGGGCTACATAGTGAGCTCAGGGCCAGCCTGAACAGGAGTAAGACTATGAGTGCTATCAGCCTGGATAGCTTAGATACTATATAAGGGGCAGAAAGAGGTTCGCAGCTACTCAGAGTTTTTCACTTGCTTTTACCATTTTCTGCCTGCCATGAACAGCTGTTCTCCTCTGTGACAGCCTTCTGCCAGGTGTCACCCTGCTTTGAAGCCAGTTGATTACGGACTGAAACCTCTACAGACTGTGAGTTAAATAAACACTTCCTCCTATAACTTCAGGTGTCAGGAATTTGGTCTCAGCGAAGAGAACAGTAACTAAGACAGTCCCCCATCTCAGCTGACCTCTGCAGCACTCTCCAGGTTTTCCCCGCTTCGCTCTTACTTGGTCATTTCTGCATGCTTCTCTGCCAGCCTGCCTCCCGTACAGTACTGTTCCAAAGGGCTCCGCGATCCTACTGTCTTCTCCACCTTCTCCTTGTATTATTTCTGCCTCTCCTGCACTAGTTATTATCTATATACTGTTGATTTTTCAATTGCTTGCCCAAACCTCTCACCTAAGGGTCACTCCAAAATACACGGCCCCCTTTGATTGTCTCCACTGTCCCACTAATGGATGTCAAATGAGATAATACATGAACTCAAAATGTTGCATATTGTCATTCTTGCAATCCTCAGTGAATAAAAAGTAATAAATGTTTTATGTCTTGTTACTGAAAATAGCCCACGATACAAGTAACACAGAGATTAATATTAGTACTTACAAACCCACCCCAAGCTACATAGTGAGTTCAAGGCCAGCCCAAACTACAAAGTGAGACCAAAAAACAAAAAGG
>PVIC010044898.1:0-14832 GCA_004025085.1 Thryonomys swinderianus
GCCTGTCATCCCAGCGCTCAGGAGGCAGAGACAGAAGGATTGCTGTGAGTTCGAGGCTTGCCTGGGCTCCATAGTGAGCTCAGGGCCAGCCTGAACTACAAAGCGAGACCCTGTCTCAAAAATAACAAAAGATTCGCAAATGTAGTCCTGATTCCACCATGACTCCATGAGCTATCTCATTCTATTTTCTCTTAGGGCTATTGATGGTGATAATCCCCATTTCTCTCAAGTCATTCTTGCTATAATTCTAAATATTTGAAAAGCATCTCTCTTAACTGCATTTTTCTTTGACTGTCAGATGACTTCAACATTGTGTTTAATTGCAAACATCATATAATTTACTACATTATTCTGACTTTAATTGAAATTTTTCATATTTCCCTGAGTTACTGAAAAAATCTTATTTGACATTGTAATTTCTCTTTAACATCTCACTCCAGAGATAGCTGATCATTCCGGCTTACATTCTCTTCCCCAGTGATTTTACAGTATCGCACACTCCTGCGCTCTCACTTAACCTCCCTTCCAGCTCTCCCGCCTTTCCCTTTAAATCAAGCGGCCTCTGAAATCAGGCATATTCCTTTGTTCAAGCTGACCTTTGAGAACTTTCGTCTCAGGGCTTTCTCTCCTATGAGTCTGTCTGTGAGCATCACTGTTACTAACTCTGCTTTTTCTCAAGAGGCCCAGCCCCCACCCCGCCCCGAGGAAGACGCCACGTTCACGCTGCGGGGCCGTGAGAAGAGCCAGGGCCGGCCTGCCCCGCGCCCAACACGCCAGCAGCAGTGCGTCTCGTCTGACATCACAGCGAACCCATCTCGGCGTGTGGGGGTGGGCGGAGCGGGGGCCCACACCCTGCCTCTTGCTAACAACAGCAGGCACTGCCACCAGCTGCACGGGTCTCATCAGGACCGGGAGTGGCAAGCACGTCACAAAGTGGTGAAGGAGCACAGGGCCCAGCCCTCAGCCAGGGAGCCGGCGGTCCAGGACGCCATGCAGTACTAGGCTGTCGAGAGCTGAGTTTGGTGGAAGCTTCTGGCCGGAGCTCCGCCAGAACATTGCCAGGGATACCAGGCAGTAGGGATGCGGCTCGCAAGGCTCCCCGGGAAGGAGGCTCCCCGGGAGGAAGGGGGCTCCCCGGGAAGGGGCTCCCCAGGCAGGGCCTGCAGGCTCTGTGTGCTGTGCTGGGGCAGAAAAGCACAAGTGCATCCCAAGGCGAAATTAAATTAAAAATAAAAAGATGGTCTTTGTAGAAAAATAGGAAAGAATATACAAAAAAATAGGAAGACTGATTTCAGTGACTTACAAGATATAAGACCAACATAAACAAGTGAATTGACTTCAAGATGTTAACAATAAATATGTAAAAAGTAAAAATACAACCCCATTTGAAACTGTTAGCTACAAGACTAAAAATGTACATACAGAATCTGTACAAATACTAATGAAAAAACATTTAAAATATAGCAAATAAATGACAAGACAGACTAAATTCATAGTTAGGAAAATCCAACCCATTAAAAATATTCTCTCAAAGTTGATCTGTACATTCTTAGCACAACCCTAACAAAACCTTTTTGCACACAGAATATGTTTTTCTAAATTTTATACTGAAAAGCATAATATATACATTAGAATAATTATAAATTATTGCAAAAGAATAAAATGGAATCACTGTGATCAGCATTTATACTTAATATATGGACACAGTAAAGGACAGTATAGGAATGGTGTAAAAATAAACACAGAAAAGTATTAAATGGACTATTGAATAAATGTTGCAGAAAAATATCCACTCAACTATGCTCCACTTCTATTTCAAAAAGGGAACAAAGGGCCGGAGGGTTAGCTCAGTGGTTCCGGCACCTGCCTCGCAAGCGTAATGGACCTGAGTTCGATCCCCGGTTACCACATATAATGCTGGGCGTGGTGGCTCACGCCTGTAATCCCAGCACTCGGGAGGCAGAGACGGGAGGATTGCTGAGTTCGCGGTGGCTTGCCTGGGCACCATAGTGAGCTCAGGGCCAGCCTGAACTACAAAGCGAGACCCTGTCTCCAAAAAGCAAAAAAAAAAAAAAGGGAACAAAGCAGTTCTGTCCAGAAAGCTGCCTTTCCATAGATGGTGCGGGACCCTCACCCACCAGAGTAAGGGGGGAATCTGCACGCAAGCCTCACACTTCACACGAGATCGCGTCACACCGAACACAGGATTAAACAGAGAGCAGAAGACAACTGTAAGGCGTTCCGAAGAACTGAAGGCTCTTGGGAAATTTGCTACGCAGAGTTCCCAGGTTTGACACCGCCCAGTCCTGCCGCTCATTACGGGCACCGCGGAGAAATCAGGCCCTCCAGATGAAGGGTTCGACACCGGTTGGAAAAGGTGAGGAACCAAATTCAATGTTAAATGTTAGAGACCATCGAAATATCTCAAGTGAGGGGAGAAACTTCACTCATGCTCAAATCCCTAAAATTCCTCGTACACATCTTATTTGGACAGGTGATTCCTGACTGCTAGATTCAAAAGTTTTTTTTTTTAATTTTCTATTGAAAGTGCTTTAGGTACTTAGCACTTACTGTTAGATTTGTGACCAGTTTTGCCCCAAACCCCGCGGAGCATAAGGGCACCCTTTGGCTGTGCCCGCGGCGCAGTCGGCGTGCGAATCGACAGGGCAGAGAGCGACACTCACCTTGACAACGGACGACCGCGAATGGAGTTTTCCTAACTTGTTATAGGAATACACCAGGAAATCGGGGCCTAGAAGCGACCTAATTCAATAAAAATAAGGATGGTTCATTACGAGGATATTTTTAATAAAAAAAATCATTACTCAAGTAGCAAATGCAGCATACTTTTCCCCCATTCGATTGCCTTGGTACATGTTTACAGCACATGAGGTGACATGTTCGGGGGCAGCTAGAGGCCCAAGCACAGCCTGCTTCCTCCTCTGGTGCCCACCCTCTCCTGCGACCCCTGCCCTCCTGCTCTAAATCCCTTTCCATTTTCACTTTTGTTCTTATTACTTTGAGTTCGTGGTTGTGACACATGCTTCTTCTCATCGTGGGTAACTGACACCTCTTTTTCCCCCCCTGTCCCGCTGCCCCTCTCTCTCCTAGACCCCTTCTTGCTGGCAAAAGACCCAGTTCTTGTTTCCTTTTAAGAATCTCCTTATTTGTACTTTACTCAAAGGAGATACCATATTGTGTTTGAACCTCTGCGAATGATTTATTTCACCTCACATTGTATTTTCCAAGTGTATCCACTTTCCTGCAAATCTTTCATATTTAGCCAAGCACCTTCCATGAATGTATACCTACTTGTAATTCAACAGGCCCCAAATCTAAAAATTAAAAGACCATTTCTCTATTATTTTGCTTGGTTTAGGACAACCTACAATGTAGATCAGAAAAATATTAACAGAATAACCAAAAAGCGCCATGCCTACTAGAATAAACTCAAAATAACCAACGTACACATTCCTGTGTATAGTCATAGACTAGTCAAGTGTCTCTAGATTTGCACAACAGCTTTAGATTCAATTGCCAATATATTTAATAGCATACAAACTACATTAATATTGCTAGTAAAGAGCAAATCGGATAACAGAGCAAATCCATCAGTATTTTAAGGACTGAGGTTTTTGAAAGTTTTTTTTTTTTTTTTGAGACAGGGTCTCACTTTGCAGTTCAGGCTGGCCCTGAGCTCACTATGTAGCCCAGGCAAGCTGCCGCGAACTCAGCAGTCCTCCTGCCTCTGCCTCCTGAGTGCTGGGATGACAGGTGTGAGCCACCACGCCTGGCTTTGAAAGTTGTTTTTAACTGGGAGAGAGGGAAGGAGAGAAAGAGAATAAAGCAGGGAGAGACGAGGAAAGGAGGGAGGGAGACAGAGAGAGAGGGAGAAGAGGAAAGGAGCAGAAGAGAGCGAGATTAGTTTACTCTGGCTCCCGCTGCCATGCTGCTGAAAGCACCTGAAGCAGCTGCCCGGCAGATGCTTCGCAGGCCTGGCGCTGCCCGCGGCTCCCGGAGGCCGCAGTGTCTCGGCTCCACCCGCACGTCTGGGCGTGGAGGCAACAGAACTTTCAGAAACGCACGGTCGCTGTCAGTGCCTCTGGTTAGAAGGATCCAGTACTTTGTTTAAACGCCCTGAGCAAAAACATTGTTTAACTTCTGGCCCTTCAGAAAGGACGGGATTAGGAAGGAAAACTCAGCCGCCTGCACCGCAGAGATCGGCTCCTGGAGTTCCGGCCGCCGGGGCGCTCGCTCCCACAGCCAGCGCGGAAGGCCAGGCCCGCTTCCCTCCTCCGCCTCCTCTCCTGCTTCGCGCTGCGGTTCCTCATTCGCCACAAACTCCCGTGTGCCCCGTTCCAATACACCGTAAATACAAACAACCATAACTCAGGAGTTTATAATTAAAAGTAAAAACTGAAAAAGAGAAAAGACACTAGCAAGCTTTGCAGAGAAAAACTGACTTGACCAGTTCACTCAAGGAAAATGAGTAGGTACATTTATTCAGAAAAACATTCTGAATTTCGACAGAAATTATTGGATGCTGATTTTCACCTAAGAGCAAAGTCACACTACCGTAGACGGCTGAGATAATGTGAGAGGTAAAGAGAGTTCTGGTAAGACCCTCTCGGGAGCCTGGACTCAGACCGGGACGGTCGCGGCTTGCTGTGAGAGGCCACGCCGGGTGCGGCCGCTCTGAGAGGGCCGTTAGCCGGGGATCCTGGAGCTGCGGCGCTGCCGTCCACATCCGGCAGCAGTCAGCGCTTCCAACTAGGTCAGTATTAGGGGTTCTGATTGTCTTCACTGAAATCAGGCTATCTTCTTTGCGTCAGCGAAGAGCTGTGCATGGGATTTGGCGATATCCAGCTGACATCAGACAAATACAAACACGTATGGTTGTTTGTATTACTGCAAAATTTACTACCATGGACAAAGGAGCAGTCAACTGGTTTTCCTCCCGTGCCAGTGCCTGAATTACCTTGGGGGTGGCTCATGAACAGTACTGTGGCTCTTTCCCCATCAATGGGACACTGGGCCGAGAATGCGCAAAGCACAGCACCGAGACAGCCAAGAGAAACATGAAAAGTCAGGCCAGGTAACAAAATGCCTCCCAAAGCTCCTGACTCCCTCTGAAATCAGTACAAAGGCTTTGAAAAAGCTGTAGAGCAGGAAGGTCTAAAAGAATTCCAAAAGAGGTAAAACAGCTTTAAAAAGGCTTGGCAAATTTAAGGAAGATATAATTAATCATATAATGTCTGTTGTGGAACAAAATCAGCAAATCTAGACAAGACACTAAAAGCAGTGGAGCTAAAGAAAGGATTGCAAAACTTGAGGGTTCACGACAGAGGAGCGGGGAGTCCATAAGAAAGTTCCACACAGAAATCCAGAAGGTTGAGAACACGAGTGAAATTATGGATAGAAGTGACCGACCCGAAGACAGAGCCAGACGCAGAGCACAGAACCATGAAGCGCAGCCAGGCCCTGAGGGACTCCTTAGAAACAGGGCAGCGTGAAGACCGGATGCAGCTGCGTGTAGGTGCCCAAGGAGGTTTAATATAAGAGCAACTGGAATCGGGAAAAAATCGTAAGATTGGGCAAACAGCACGTAAGAACCCATTCTTACAAATACTAGCACAGAACTTTCCAGCCGTGGAAGAAAAGGTTTAACATACAGACACGTTTAGCTTACAGAAACCTGAAAAACTATGATCAGAGGAAAAAACACTCCATGCTACATCATCATGAAAATATCAGGAATATTACACACAAACAGAATCTGAAAGGCTGCTAGGAAAAAAGCAATGCATGTCTTATAAAGGAAAACCCATCAGGTTAACAACAGATTTCTCAAACCGTAAAGAAAAGGGGAGTAAAAATCTAGGATTAGAGGCCCCATTTGATTCTGCTATTCCCCTGCTAGGTATACATACAAAGTAATTAAAAGAACATAACTTGGTTTTACAAAACCATCTTTCTGATTTTGCTACAGTATATACTTTTAATCTATTAATTTGCTTCTTTTTATTTACATCCTATCTTGCATATGTATTTTCATACTTTCAAATTTTAAATTACTCTTTCCTTTACATAAAACATATGGAAACTTGTCAAAAGTGTTTTATTCTTTACAAATAGATGGAATTTTAAGGTGATAGTTCTTCTTTAGTAATTTATAGTAATTTTCCTTTAGGTGTAATCTTAATTCGTTTGATAGATAACAATTCCATATCTTTTACATCTTGAATTTATATCAAAATAACCTGTACTATATTTGTTTTTACACTGAAAATATATACCATTTCTTAAATTTCATTACTTGACATTTGTGTTGCGTTTTCCAAGATGTATCGGTGTTGTTTTATGGTTTATCAATACCTCATTTTTATTATATTATAGTTTTTTGATGATCCAGTTATTGTATAATTAGAATAAATTCATATTTCCTTCAAGCAAAATCTGACAACATGTTTTCAGAATATGTGCACATCTACAAAGGTCTTTTATTGTCATAACGGAATAACAGTTATCTATTTGGTAATACAGTTTGTGTCATATTCTGTTTGTGTAAAGTTTTGTAAAATCAAGTTGAATTCTTAAGGTCAAAATATGTAAAATGACAAATACAGGTGATCAAAATTAAATGTGGACAAAATTACTTCCATAATTAACCCCTGGTGATTATATTTTAGAGTTACACAGTCATTTCCATTTATCAAATATACATTAGTATTTACATCTCTCAAAGAGAATTTGGGTCAAATATTTGCTTTTAAAATCTAAAGTTGAAGAAATTCATGTTAAAGATCACAAAGAAGAAATAACAGAGCCGGGCGTGGTGGCTCAGGCCTGTAATCCCAGCACTTGGGAGGCAGAGATGGGAGGACTGCTGAGTTCGAGGCTTGCCTGGGCTACATAGTGAGCTCAGGGCCAGCCTGAACTGCAAAGTGAGACCCTGTCTCAAAAAAAAAAAAAAAAAAGAAATAACAGAAAGAATGAACCACAAAGAATGACACTGAAAATAAGCATAATATTTATGCTCTTGTTTAAGCTCAATTTAGCATAGAAAACCACAAAAAATACAGATCTCTTACAAAAGGGAAAAATAGCGAGAGAGGAGGGCAGGACAGAGGAGGAGGAGGACAGAACCGAGGGGCGTCTAGTGCAGGTACCGACTCCACCGGGCGAGGAGAACCGTTATGTGCTACGAATGTACCGGGGAAAAAACTGAACAAATTCTGGAAGTGGCAATGTGACGTGTCACACTGTAGAAGCCACTGTCTGGAAGGAATGCGCACTTACTGTTTTCTGAGGTGGAGAGTGTAACTTTTCCCATCAATTTCGATGACGTAAGTGACCTGCAGCAAAGTTTCCAGGGAGAAAGGAATTGTTAGGAATTCCAGTTTCTACGAAGTAAGCATAACTTTAAAAATACTGAGTAGTCACTGAAGAAATTTAAATTTAATCTTTTTTTCTACTTTGCAGTTCTCAGGACAAATGTGTTGAAAGTCAAATAGTAAAGTAGGGTTCTTTTAAGAGGAAAGGGCCCAGTGCCTGGTTCCCGAGGTGCTAATAACTATCAGTCTTTATCACCTTGTCTTTTTTTTTTTTAAGTAGTATTTGAGTTTAAAAACAGGGCTGTCACTCTGAACTACACTGCCAGTCCATTTTCTCTGTCTTTTTTTGTCTTGTTTGTGTGTGTGTGTGAGAGAGAAATAGGTACATTTTATATACACATTATGATCACACTCAACGTTGAGAATTTGTACCAGTATATGACATGACTTAATTCTCATTTTTCCCATTCCCCTACCCACCCTACACCTTCCACCTCCTATATACATAAGCTTTCTTTCCCTCTTTTTTTTTTTTTAACCACCACAATTTTCTATGTCTTGTTTTTGAGACAGGTTGTCCAGGTGGGCTTAAATTTATGACACTCCAGCCCCAGCCTCCTCCGATGCTGAGATTCCGACCTGTGCCACTGTGGCCGGCGCCCTTGTTTGGCTGCATGCTGTCTGTCTTTCTGACCTCTGCATGAGATGATAAGACTTAAGCTGGGAGTTGCCTCAAAAATGGGTGAAGTTTATTCTGCTGAAATACAAGCCTATTTTTCTCTTGTGTTTTGTTTATCGTATCATCTCTCCCCGTATTTCTTTCCTGCCATACTGTTTTGAATGAAGATTGGACAGATTCATGGCTTTAATATAAGGTGTATGTGGATTCATACAGACTGGCACACTGTGGCCGTCCCTGTGTCATGTTTGTGTGTGTGTGTGCACAAATTTTCTGGCTTGGGCTACCGATTGTAGTAGTAACATCTAGGAGAAATTGGCACACGCAACACGTGGACACTGACTTCTGAACGCCATTCTCCACGAACCCTCTTAGAGAAGGGGCTGAGTCCCAATTAATGGGAAAGATTTGTATAGTAAATAAGAAAACACGAAAAGCCCCAAAATATAAAAGAAATAAAGGGTGCACAGGCATGGCAAATGGTAAAGGGGTTTAATCTCAACTACCAAGGAACCAAACTTGTAAAAAATTTTCCCTAAAATGATCATTCAGGCCCAGAGCGCTTTTAGGATAATCCATCTTGCAGTCCAGGCATTTGGAAGTCAGTGCACTTTCCAAATAATCTTCAGCAGCATAATCGAGATGATACAGCGCACTTATTATAATCCTAAATGCAAAACTCAACAAAGTATTGGTCAATGTAATCAAAGAAATATGAATATATGATATCAGAGTGAGGCTTATTCCAGAATAAAGTGCTGGCCTTTTATAGCAATGAAATAAAAAAACATGCACACATGAACAGTGTCTAAAACAAAAAGCTTTCATAAATTAGTCACTTGTGAAACTTAAAGGAACTTTATATTGATTTTTTTAAAGTATTGATTTTTCCCCTTTTCATAAAAAAGAGCAACTCTTTAGCCAACTTTGAACTTCCTTTGACACTATTTCCCCCACAGTGAAAACGAAACAGGAAAGAAGCAGAAACATGGACGCGGCAGATGAACTACTGGGGCTGGGCGCTCCTGGCCACTACAAGGAGCATAAAAATAAGAGAGAAAGGGCCGGAGATATGGCTCAGTGGTTCCAGCGCCTGCCTCGCAAGCGCAAGGTCCCTGGTTCAATCCCCAGTAACCACATACAGCAATACCAGGCGTGGTGGCCACACCCACTGGCAATCAGTACCTCATACCACAAATGCCGGCCTTGGTGGCTCACGCCTGTCATCCCAGCACTCGGGAGGCAGAGACAGGATTGCTGAGTTCGAGGCTTGCCTGAGCTACCTAGTGAGCTCAGGGCCAGCCTGAATGACAAAACGAGACCCTGTCTCAAAAAAAAAAAAAAAAGGGAGAGATAAAAAGCTATGCTTACTGTTAAATACTATAAAATGCATGAATTAATTGATATCAAGAATAGCATGACTGAGTATGAAAATAGTAGGACAAATAAAAGAGGACGCATAAAAATATTACTTCATACTGTTTCCCATGAAGCTCATGACCGCAGACTGGTAGAACTAACTGAGGTGGCAACAGGCACCCGTTGCTTCCCCAAGAGTCTGGTCCGAGGGGCACACAGGGCTTTCGAAGCCTAAGAAGCTCACGTGTGAGCAGTCGGGCAAAATCAGGCACACTGCTTCTCAAAAGCTAGCATATTCTAGAAGAGAGGGAGGTGGGACCTCAGGAGTACTTTGCTTTCCTACCAGGATACGAGAGTTAATAGCATTTATTTTATGTCTGCTTTTGTAAGTTATATTTTATGGATCTATTGTTTAAATTAAAATGTATTAGTATAACTTTCCATGGTTATGGTTATGCTTAAGCAATCTATTTGTATCTAGTTTGCCATGTCTAATACTATATATTTTCCTTCATCTCTTACCGTTACTAATTTCAAAACCAACTTTTTTTTTTTTTTTTTTTTTTTTGAGACAGGGTCTCACTTTTTTTGAGACAGGTAGTTCAGGCTGGCCCTGAGCTCACTACTTAGCCCAGGCAAACCTCGAACTCAGCAATCCTCCTGCCTCTGCCTCCTGAATGCTGGGATTACAGGCTTCAGCCACCAAGCCCGGCATCTGTGGTATGAGGTACTGATTGCTGGTGGGCATGGATCACGCCCAGTATTGTTGTATGTGGTCACCGGGAATTGAACCAGGGACCTTGTGCTTGTGGGGCAGGTGCTGGAACCACTGAGCCAAATCTCCAGCCGGCCCCCCAACTTTTTTTTTTTTTTTTGAGACAGGGTCTCGCTTTGTAGTTCAGGCTGGCCCTGAGCTCACTATGTAGTCCAGGCAAGCCTCGAACTCAGCAATCCTCCTGTCTCTGCCTCCCGAGTGCTGGGATTACAGGCATGAGCCACCACGCCCGGCCCCAACTTTTGATATTATATAATTTTTCATTAATTCACTAATTCCATTAAGTTCTCAATTTCAGAAGCATCTTTAAAACTTTTAAAGTTATAATTATTTTTCTCATTTCTTAAGTAGCTGAAAATTTGTCAGATTTTTTTTTTTTTTTTTTTGAGACAGGGTCTCACTTTGTAGTTCAGGCTGGCTCTGAGCTCACTATGTAGCCCAGGAATTTGTCAGATTTTTAAACTTATCTAGTAACATTTGTTCAAAGTTGTGACCCTATCCCATTTTCAGTCAGGGTGCAATGTTGTATAAAATTTTTTCATTCCTCTTCATGGTTTATTGTTTGATACTCATAATAATTTATGATTCCTTTAATTAACCTGTTGAATTATAAAGTACACCTTTACTTTTGCAAATATGGTCTAATTTTTTGGTTAAGTTTTCAATATTACCAAGTAATGAATTATTTACTGCACTGGAGAATTTTCAGTTTTGTTAAATATTCTGTATATTTGTGAGAAGAAAGTGTAGCCTTTACTGTGGAGATTAAATACAACTACAGTCTGACTGGGAAGATGCTATTTAAAAAAATTTTTTTTTACTTCTGGGCATGGTTAAAAGTCATTGCTCTTGATTCTTGGCCAAAACAGCGGCGGTGAGATTTAGAATGTGCCCCACAGGGGTCACGCTCCCTGGGGAGGGCCAGCTCTCTGGGGTCTGCCCAGCGAGGAGGGCGGGCTGCGCCGTGCCAGGGCCACCGTCCTCGCAGATCTTCCTGGTCCAAACCAGAGCCCCCACACACTGTGTCATGGAGTGGCGTTCATGTGATATTCCCAAGAGTATTTCTTAGAGTCTTGATTAAATTCTCCTTCCCTGGTAATGCAGTATCTTCCCATTACAAATCACCTCAGGAGTGATAACACCCCATAGTATCCATCGCCCACCAAATACTACAACTAAGGCAAACAGTGCCTTCCCTGAATAATGTTCACATTCGAATCACTGTCCCTAGAATAAGTTGCTCAATTTGTTGTGCAAATTTTCTTTATGAAAGCTTTCTATAACTAGTGCCAACCAGCACTTGAATAAACATTTATGAGCTAGGAAAATGGATTGACAGTTTCTCTAATGGTACTTTTTGTTTTACATATGCTGAGTGACAGTCCTGCAATTTTAAAATTATTGTGTGTCCCCAGTGAACTGAGTATTCTAACCTTAAGTAATGATGCTTACCCCTCTTGATGGTGTGTGTGTGTGTGTGTGACCGTGGTTAATGAGTTTTGGGGGGGTTGCCATTTTCCCAGTGTATGACACACTCTCCTGAATACATTGACCTCTGGACTTTTTTTTTTTTACATTCAATGACATCATGGCTTTATTTAGATGTAGAAAGTTAAAATCTTTCAACATGCAACATATATTTTTGGTTAACAGATTTTTATATGTTTATCATTGTTGATATTTCTGGTGGGAAAAGCATGAGAAATTAGCCGGGCCATGAAATCTCCCTCAGGGCCCAAGTTTTCCACTTGGCAATTCAATGCTCCTTAGTCCTGGTTACCAGGGGTCCAGTCCTGGGATCCGACCAGATCTCTGTGTCTGCATCAGCCCTTCCCCTTCTGAAAAGCAAGATGGCCTCATCATAAGTGCTATTTCTTATAAAAAAAGAAAAAGTCATGTCTAAATAAATTAGAAATGTAAGCCAAAGAGTTGGTACTGGCAACAGCATGAATGTCTCTCAAGCGACATAAACATACAGGCTGAAGTAATATATTCCATCGATGCCCCGCAGACGGGCAGCCTGAACGCAGGCCTGGTGCTGGCTGCAAAGATGGATCCTTAGCCTGCAGTGACCGTCCAATCGTGCACGCAAAAGACACTTTGCAATATTTATGAAAAACTGATGGCTTGCCTGTTATCCTCAGGAGGTAATTTCCCAAAGTTTAGGAAACCACATGCTAAAAAATCTGACAGAAATACAGATAGTTACCTTTGTGAGATTCCACGTAGTTATAAAAATAAAGCCACATTGGTTACAAAAGTGAATCTTAACTTTATCAATAAATCAAAGTCAATTAACGTTCTTATATGATGATTAAAATTATGTTTGTATATCATTGTCTTCATTTTATTCAATTTTACTTTTTTATTTTCAAATTTACTATTTTTAAAGAGACTAATACTCACTTTCTTCACATATTCTGTACAGTCGAGATTTAATTTTACTATGCACATGCTTTACTAATTTGATTAAAATCTCATAATTTTTACAAAAGGCCTAGTGTACCACAGTGCATGCGTAAGCATGTTGTGAGAAATGTTAGTGTGACCCCCTAGGGCACACGTTTAGATGCAACCGTTTGCCAGGTAAATCGGCCCGTGAACTCTGCTGCTTGTGATTCAGGGTTGTGGGGAGGTTTTGGGGTTTGGTTTTGAGATGCGTTCATGGCACCGATACTATCACTCGAGGAGCGACCGACGTCCAGCCCTCGCCGCCCCCTGAGAAAAGCTCCGCAGCGCGGGCAGGGGGAGCGCGGTCCGAGCAGCCCGTTTGGCCCCGGGGCGGTACCTGCGTCCGCGGCGCGTCCCCGTCCGGGTCCCCGTCCTCCGCGGCGCCCTCCGGCCGGTGCGGCACCGTCAGCTGCAGCTTCCCGGGGGCTGCGGGGCAGCGAGAGGCTCAGTGGGCCGCCGCCGCCCGCGTCCCGCCCTCCGCCCTGCCGGCACGGCGCACACGCGCACACAGCGCACACGCACACACACAACGCACACTCGCCCACACTCGCACTCAACGCACACGCACGCTCGGGCCCGGCCGTGGCCCCGGCTCGGCCGTAACCGGCGCCCTCGGCCTGCGGGGACCAGGCCGACCCAGCCGGCGCCTCCCGTCCCGGGCCGGGCTTACGCGGGCCGGAGCAGGCGGCGAGCCGGGCCAGGCCGCAGAGGACCAGCAGCGGGCACAGCATGGCGCGCCGCCCTGACCAACGGCGGGGCCCTCGCGGCCGGCGGGGGGCGCTGTGCGCGCGGCCGCGGGGCGGCTCGGACCGAACCGGGCGTTAGCGCCACCGGCACGTGCGACGCTTCGAAAGATGTCCGCGGAGTTTAAATAACACGCTAAATAGAAACGTCCTGGCACTCGCCCCTTGGGGCCCGTGGGACTGTTTCTCGGGTCCTGGCTGGGGATGCCCAAGTGCCCCGCACGGACGCTGGTGCCGTGTTTGCCAACGTCCCGCTAACGCCAGTCCCCCTTAGTGCCACTTCACCCCCCGGACTCCTGGGATGCGACCCAAGCGCCACATAAGCGTCATTATATTCTATGCTTTAGGGAATAACGACAAGGAAAATAGTCTCAGTCTTTTGAGAATTTCTGACTTTCAGTCATTTTGATCCACAGTTGGCTGAAACTGAAAAATAACGTTTGTGTTTCAGTGTAGTTCTGATTTACAGTTTGAGCCAGCAAACACAGGTAAATGACTCTAAGTGACCCGTTAAAGATGACTGAAAACCATTTACTCATTCGGTTTTGTATACTTTAGCTTCCTAGAAAAACCTGTGATTGAGAGAAAGGAAACATACAGCAGAGACGGAACATTTCCCCTTAAATATGGAGCTCGCATAATGAAAGATAATAGCGTTAACTTAGGAAAACTTTCCTTTTACAGGATAATATCACACGCTGTTAACTTGTCTAATTTCAGTACTTATTTTCATGCTAACACATTTTACTGTAAATTACGCTAAACAAAAAGATCATCTGAAGCATTTAAATGTACATTTAGGTAGAAAAATTATTATTGTACAACCATCGTCACCTCCGGTCTCCAGAGCTCTTTTCTGCCACGGGCCGCGTAGCGCTCTGCACCCGGGGGGGAGGCGGGCGCTCGGCCGCAGTGGGGCCGGGGCTTTGCGGCGCCCGGGGATTCACCTGCGCTCAGAAGCCTTGGCCGGGCGCGCAGGTGCCGGCTCGGAGAGCTCCGAGAGCTGGCACACGTCGCGGGAGGCCTGGCCTCACGCGCGGGACACAGAGAGCGGGGTCCGCAGGCACAGGCCCGCGAGGGCCCGCCCGCCCGCTTCCCGCCCCGGGCGCCCCCGGCGCTTCCTGCCCGCTCCGAACGCGCGGCGCGCGGGCTCCGGCCTCCGGCTCCGGCCTCCGCGTTTGGCCTCCGAGCGGGTCGCGGAGGCGGCGGCGGAGCGCGGGGGGGGGGGGTGTCCGTCTGCCCGTCCGTCCGACTGTCCGTCCGCCCGCCCGCCCCAGCGTGGCGCCCTCCTTGCTCCCAGCCGCCGCCCCGCTCCCCGCGGAACCGCCCGGCCCAGCGGCCTCGGGAGCCGCCCGCCCTGTGAGCCGAGCGCGGCCGACGCGAGGGCCGAAGCGCCTTTCCCAGTAGCTCGGGCGGGCGCAGCCGGCCAGGTCTCCGGGAGCAGCCGCCGCCCCGTCCGCTCCGGGGGCTCCGGGCTGAGGCCTGGGCTCC